>JAQHUG010000057.1:8363345-8374642 GCA_028555095.1 Dicrostonyx torquatus | reverse complement strand
ATGGCATGATAGAGAATAGATTTCACTGTTTTCAAAAGATACGCAGATGCTGCTACACACAGATTTTTCCAAGATGCAGGATGCAGGAGCAGGTGGCCAGACATGGCGATTTCAAGGGGCTGGAATGAGGAAGACTGGGAAAAACCAAGAGGTGTTTCCTTCCTCTGCTTTTATGACCAGATCATTCTAAACCAGTAGGATTTAATCTCCCACAGTAAGACTTTTAGCACAGAAAGTCTTTTTAATCATTTTGGAGAAAGTATTATTTTTAGGATTATATTTACATTTATCCCTTTTCTTCCTCAAAACCCTCCTGTATACTCTCCACTCTTCTTCAAATTCATGGCCTTTCCCCCCCTTAATTGTTCTTATTAATTTCTTAATATATCGCATCTATCTTAATATATAGGCTATATACACTTTATATATATATAAATATATATATATATATTCCTAATTCCTAATAATTCCTAAACAAACCCTGTTAAATTTTCACAGAATTACATGTAAGCATGTTTTCAGGAATGAACACTTAGCCTTGGATAACTATTTTCTATGCTCTTTCCTGGTGAAGACAATTTATCCCGTTATCAGCATCCTTTAGCTGCCTATAGCTCTTTCTGTACAATTGAGGCCTCATAGGCCATTAAGATTTTCACCTTGTGCCACAGTGTAATTTAAAGAATTAAACCATTTTATTTTTCCAGTAAGGTCATGCTGTATTACAGAAAGGTGTTAAAATTTAGAGTGCAGCTTTGATGCAACTATTTTAGTAAAAACATTCTCAGGGTTGCAGAGATGGCTCAGCTGACAGAGTGGCTGCTATAAAAATATTTATGAACCTAGACAATGTAACCTGGAAAGCTTTTAGGAAATTTATTAAAATTCCTAAAAGTTCAACTAGTATTTTTACCCTAAGAAAATACGGCAGTAATATTTTTTTCCCCGCAAACACAGAAATTGACATTCTAACTTATGGTAACTTACCTGGATATAGGGTTTTGAGGATCTTAGGTTTGGGAGGAGTCTTGCAATGTATACTATTTTCTGTGACATTCAAAATATCACAGGCTTGACCTTTAGAGAAGTAAAATATAAAGCTGTTACAAACAGGCTTTCAAATGTAAATCACATCAGCCTCTCTTGAAATGCTGCGAATCTTTTATTAGATTTATTAATTTTATTTCATGTTCATTTAGCTTGAGTGTTCATGCATGCTTCGTGCCTGGGAAGGTCAGAAAAGGGCATTAGATTTCCTGAAACTGGAGTTAGGCATGGTTATGGCGAAAACTGAACCCAAATCGATCCACTGTGAGAATATTAAATGCTCTTAATCCCTGAAACATCTCTCTAGCCCTTGGAATGTTTTTTGTTTTGTTTTTAAAAATTGTGTGGCTTGGGCAGTTTGTGGGGCCACTGGCAGTGGGACCAGTATTTATCCCTAGAGCATGAACTGGCTTTTTGGAACCCATTCCCTATGAAGAGATGCCTTGCTCAGCCTAGATACTGGGGGGAAGGGAGGGCCTTGGTCCTGCCTCAAGCGATGCTATGGACTTTGAAGACTCCCCATGGGAGGCCTCACCTTCTCTGAGGAATGGATGGAGGTGTGTGGGAGAAGGTGTGGGAAGTGGGAGGAGAGGAGGAAGGGGGAACTGGGATTGGTATGTAAAATGAAAAAAAATGTTTTTAATAAAAAAATTGTATAGCCAAATGAGCTAGGGCTTTTATGTCCGTCATGTACCCGTCATTGGGTTTGTCATTCACTACTTGTTACAGTTCCTCAACAGGAAACTGCTTCCTGGCAATTTATCACAAATCTGAGGCAGAAAATGTCTTTATTTTTGTGAAAAATATGGGGGAAACTCATAAAACTACATGTAAGTATAACACGTGTCACTTCTGGGTCCAAAGGAAAGTCTTCAATTTTGCTGTTTACTGATAAAGAAAGAGGCAAGAGGTTCAGACTGTGTGAAGGTGGAGGATCCCCGCCCTCCTAGGTGGAAACTTGGCGCCTCATTTCTAGTTCTCCAGCGATTTATTCCTGGCATTTCCATAGGTAGACCCAGAGCAAAACCGACAAGGGGCCCATGAGGAACACCAGCACGTCTATGTAAACAAGCCTGCACTTGCTGGTAGCAGAGTCTGGAAGGTAGACCCCAACACAGGCTTCACATAAGGTCAGTGCACCGTGAGCATTTTTTGAAAGAGCAATTACAGTCTGTGAAAAGTGAGGATGAGGAGAATAGGGAGGTATATCTTTGCCAAGTTTCATTTGGTGGCCTGGAATATTTAAACTTCGGATACACTATTTTGGCAGAGTCATAGACTGGTTCCTTAAAAGGTAACAAAAACCTGGAGGGCTATAGTAGGGGAATATATGTGCCTAGTGCACGGGCAGGAATCTGTCCCCTGCCTCTCAAGTGATGTGATGTCATTGTGACCCAATTGGGGGAGCCCCATCATTGCATTGAGCTATGCCCCCTTAATAGCTGCGTAGTTCGGTCTCCCAAGAGAGATCCAGAAAAGACATCTCAGTGATGTGTCAGTAGAGAGTCAAGCCCCATATGTCTTTATAAATGGGTAGCACATTAATTAATGCTATTTCCAAGGCAAATATTACCAGCAATAGTTAATAATGCTTGAAGACTACAAGAAAATGTGTAAGAATATCCCAATATAAAAATTACCCTCCCCCCATTACTAACAAACTCATTGAAAGGTAGCGACAGATCAAGAAGCGTGTTTAAGAAACATCCCAGAAGGTGACCTCAGCTGTAGGGAGGAGTTGGGAGGGGGCAGCCAGGGTGCTCCCTGATGCCACACATGGAGTTCAGATTCCAGTGGTACATGGCACAGGGCTTCAGGAAGTGGGAAGAATATTAACCCCTAGAACCAAATATTCAGTTAAAATATCCAGTTTTAAATAGATGATAATGACATCCCAGTCTCGGCCTTCATCTTTGGAGGCCCCTCCCCTGTGCCCCTCGAACCTTGACCCCCCTCCCCAGAAGGGTCAAGGTAGCCTGCCAAACCTTGACCCCTCTCCAGAAAAAGTCAAAACCACTCTCACAGGCTATTTAAACTGCTCCCTAGAAAATAAACGTGTGGTTTTTCCCTTTTCCTCTCTGGTGGTCGTGTTGGCAGCTTCCTGCCCCTATTCGGGGCCATCCCAGAGCACAGGTGTCTAATTAAACTTGGATATCTTTTAATCTGGTCTGATTTGACTTGATTGGGATTATTTTGTTTTGACGGAGTAGCTCGGCTAGGAAATATTTCTAACAGATAACAATGATGAAAAGGCAATGTTCCATACAAACTCCTGAAGAACGGGCAGGATTTGATTTTATAAAATCAAATAGAAAGGATATATATGTATATAAAAAATACCTCCAATTAGAACTCTCGCTGGGAGGTCAGTCTGATCAAAGAACCGCCCATGTATCGTCAGTAGCGTGCCGCCTTGAGTGCTGCCTTTTGAAGGGGAAATGGTTGTGACCTCTGAGGAAAGAAGGCACGTTATGTAAAATGTTATAAATGTCACACACCAATCCAATCTGCTTCCTTTTACCAAGGTTTTCACGTATCCTAGTCACCATCCCTAACACAGGAGAGCTTGAGAACACCTAAGGTGGATTGCCAGGGAATGCATTTAGGCTTTGGCCCTTGCGGTCCAGCAAAGACGCTGAGAACACAACTTTCATAGTCTCTGACCGGTGTGGGTAGTGATTGGTATGAAAAAACCCTCAAAAGGTTGAGAAAGTAGAGAAACCGTGAGCTGAGCACAACCAGTTCCCAATGGAAACAGGCAGAATTAAGGTAGAAGCAGCTCCCTTTCTATGGGAATTTGAAGAACACACATCTCTAGAGCGACACATCAGTTTCGGCAGGGTGATTAGAACCCTGGTGGGCTTGGTACTCGGAGTGTAGCCAAGGTTGACCTTGAGCTCACTGGAAAGCCCCTGCCTCAGCCTCCTGAGTACCAGAATCACAGGCAGGAGCTGTGTTTGGCTTTGGGCTGACATCTGATATTTTCTCAAAAAAATAAATGTTTTTAACTATGGTTATTTTCTTCTTTTTGTACAGAAAAGGTTTAATATAATTAAAACAGCCCAGTCTATCCAGTCCAAGACATATGGTAAATCATTACTAATTGATTTCATAAATATTTTTTCTCTTATTTATATATAACATGTAACATTTAACATGTGAGTCTTCTAAAGTAAGCTCAATCTCAGAATTATTGTTATTACTATCATGATTCAATATACTGCTATTGCATGTGAGTTTTCCAGTAAATAAATTTGAACACGAGTCAAGATTTCCCACAGTCAATTGATATAAACAGTCACACTATTCTCCCATTTTATAAAATAATTTGCTTACTTTTATTTAAAATAATTTTTATTATTTATTTATAAAAACCTTGGCTATTTTGCCTGCAGGTATGTATGTGGAAAACAGTTTCCCTGGAACTGGAGTTGCAGACAGCTATGAGCTGTCATGTGGGTGCTGGGACTTGAACCTGGGTTCTCTTAAAGAACAGCCAGTGCTCTTAAATGCTGAGCCATCTCCCCAGCCCCCCCACCCCGATCCCACCACATTTTTAGTGCCCTTGGAATCTTAGCCTGTTCTTCAGTTACCCCTGATCTGGGAAGGAGGAGAGTTCTCCCAGCAGACTGATAACTTGCTTTTGATACTCTCCTGGGAATAGTTTAACCTGGAGTTGACTTCAAAATAATTCAATACAATTGAAGTCTGCTAAGGGATTTTTTTTGTGGATCAATCATACTGAGAGCACAAACCTGACAATACTGGGATGTGGTTGAAACTGAGAGGTTTTTATCTTTAACTCAACAACTAAAATGGAGCAGGCTTGTTTCGGTGCTCTCCCTGCTAAGGCAATGAGTTCATTTCTCAACCTTACACTAGGCATAGCTTTCAGGGGTTCTAGCTCCCTGTCACACTTTCAGTCCCATGCCCTATTATGGGTACGTTTCATTTCCTAGCAGTACATGAACTAATACACACTTTACTGGCGTGACTACACTTGGTTGGGCGAACTGAAGTGTACGACACCTCTCTCACACGGAACTGGGGGACATGCCACATACCTGCATATGTTTGAAACATTGAAATTTTATTGAGAGATGAAACAAAATATGTCATTTTCTCTGGGAAACTCCTGTTGGGGGAAAAAAAGCCAAGTTCTTTGTTTTAAAAATCGCCTTTACTGGAGGATTCTGTTACTCAATTTGGTTGCTACAATGACAGAAATTAAGGCATGGCCCTCAGGGTAGCAGGGTAGAACCGCTGAAGAAAACAATCAAATGGGCCACATCCTCATTCACTTGTTGGTTCTGCATGTATGTAGATTTCTGAGGACTTACTAACCTGCATATGCTAAATATTTAATAAAGTTCACTTTAGGATTTTTTTTTTCCAGAAGGAGTAAAACAGAACCCAGCAGGAAGATCCGGTTTTGTATAGGTGAGCTGTCCCACTTGTCATCCATACTGTCCCTTTGCCTAGTGTCTCCCCAGGGTCCAAGAACACTGAGCCTAGAGTGCTCAGTTTATTGTGTCAACGGATCTTCACACGTGACGGAGATCAACATCAAAGAATTAATTTAGCCAAGAATACAAAGGCAGTAACTGGCAGAACCAGAACCACAACCCAGGCCCCTTGCATCCAGTGCGCACCTCCTAACCAGACACTACACAGTACCCCTAGCCAGCCCACCATTTGTGTGATAGTACAAATGCTGAGAGCAAGGTTTATTCACTAGGTAATCATCCTTCACAAACACAGATCTCGAATATGTGTATATATCTTTATAGACAGTTATATTCCCGTAACCTAAGACTGAAAAAAAAAACAGAATTCTAAAAACCCACTGAGCTAATCTCTTGGTTATGCGAGTCTTGCAGCCGAGACCGTGGTGAACTCTACCGTCACTCTAACCCAGGTTTTGCAATGTGCACTTTCAACACTAAAGAGTCTAGGAAAATACTTTATGAAAAATGCTTAAGGAGACCATCTTAATTTGTCTATTTTCATATCATAAGCTTTCCAGTTGATTCCCCTGATCTGAAACCATGCCAGCATCAATAACCCTGTGTCTGGCCAGACGATGCATCTCAAAAATTAATGCCGCTTCTGAAGTTAACAGGAAAATTGCCTCCTGAAATAAAATTTGAATGTAATTTATTGTGGATGACACTGAGGTGATTTCCACTAATTTATTGATAATGACTAGGCATTTCTCAATTAAGATGGTCTCATCTGAACCTTATCAGTTTGGAGCAGCTGTTGTTTGAACTTGGGGAAACAGAGCATCAAAGGTTGGGCATTCCCAAGAAATGCAGAATGTGTGCCAATGTGGTCTTTAATTGTTTCATTTTATATGCAGGGGTGCTCTTAAAACTTGTAACATATGAATCTTAGAACATAAAATTTTATAATTTATAAAAATAATTTAACACTTTTTAATAATACCCTGCGATTTTAAACCGAGGATTGCTATGTGGTAAATTTCATATTTAAATAGTTATCTTTAATTCCAAAGACCATTTTATATAGAAACATAGTTTCCTAAATTATGTCATTATTGTAAAACTATCAGCCATAGACTTACTTTCTTTCTTTCTTTTGTTGTTTTGAGACAGGGCTGTGTTTTGTAGCCCTGGTTGCCTGGTATTCACTATGTAGCCTGTGGTGTCCTTGAACTTAGGATAAAAACTCTGGTCTCAGCCTCTCAAGCGCTAAGTTTGCAGATGCACACACTGTGCCCAGCTAGTCATTAGTTTAAAGAGACTGAAAATGGAATTAGAAATCAATACCACAGAACTAACAGTTTAATGGAGCATCCGTGTTAATTTTATGTGTGAATTTGCAAACTTTACAAATTATCCTTTTGAAACAGTGTTTCACTTTGTAACCCAGACAGGACTGAAATTCATTATGTAGCCCAGATGGGTGTCTCAAACTTACCACAATCCTCCTGTCTCAGTTTCTTGAGTGCTTTCCTGTTCAGCCTTTGCTGGATTTTTAGATGGAGATGGAGTCTGTTTTGCAGCAGATTGATTGATGTAAGCTGCACAGTGATATTCAGCCTTGATCACTCAAACCATTTACTTTAGGGTAATTACTTCTCTGAAGGGTGTATGATGGATTTGGCAATTAACACTTTTTATATAGACTCAGAAGCGAATTCATTTGATTTCATCTTAGAAAGAATGAAACTGAGAGCCTAAAAGAACTCTATGTGGTCCTAGGAAGAATGTAAAACTCATTAATGATTGGTTTTGACACTGTTTTGTAAACCCTTTGGTAAAATTCTACTGCCTAATTTACAAATTCTTTGGACATATGTCTGTTCTTACAGAAAACAGCTTTTAAGTCACATTGAACTCTAGGTTATTTGCCTTGAATAGTTTTCAAAGGTGTTTTCTAATACACTTATGCATCTTCTACCCTGGTTTGTCCTTGAATTATAGTAAGCTTCATGTTTCTCTTCCAATCCACATTGATCTACAATAAAGCATCCAGCTTGGGCATCATTTTGCTATAAAATGTTTGTTCCTATGTGTTTAGTGCTAAATGATCTCTAAATACAATGATAGTTGACCTTGACCAGATTGTAATTGCAGTTCCATGCATGAGGGAACAAACTCTGAATCCCCACTTCAGCCTGGGACACTCAGGAGAATGACACCATCTACTTTTATTGAACTGCTGTCAATCATTTCACACTTTTAATCACTGAGCTCTTTAATCACAAAAAGAAATCAATAGGCCTATCTATTATTGATACACTACAGCTTTATTAGGAAATAGTATTACTCATTTGGAAGCCTGTCAACTAGCTCATTCTCTCAATGAAAGACACTTTGACACTTAGGGCAGGACAACTCATTTAAGTTTGATAATCATAATCCTGCCCACAAGAGTCATTAGCACAGTTTTACTGACAGTCGGTAAATGCTGCCCCTACACACATCTTCAAATGCTCCCAAGAGTGCTGTAGTCCTGCTTGGTAAGACTTAGGTCAGAAATTTAGATAATGATGAGATGTGGTACTGAAGGCTGAACCCTCCATCCGTCACGGCAGAGCGCTGAAATAACGTGCCCAGGGCATGGATTTAGACAGCGTGCGCTCACTGGTTCTCCTCACAAGATCTTTCTGCTGAACTATTTAATATTCATCTCATTTTTTTCCCAGTGGGAAAAAGGACGGAGAATAGCTTGCTTTTATAGGTTCTCTGGAAGACGAATCTAGACAGCGTAGGTAACATGTCTAACACCACGCCTGCACTGGGTAACATGAGCTACAACAAAGACAGAGGCACAGATTTACTACTCTATAAACACATGGAAGTGTTTTATTGAAATATGTGAATAGGAAATTCGGAAATAACTTCTGGGAAGGCATAGCTCTGTGTTACTAGTAGTGACACTAAGACACAGTCTTAAAAACTGTATCACCTTTGCAACATTCTGAATATGGATATATCAAAGGAAAATATGAGGGAACACTAGTGTGCTACCCTGGTTTGTCCTTGGATTATGCTCAGCTTCATCTTTCTCCTCCAATCCACATTGATCTATGATAAAGCATCCAGCTTGGGCATCATTTTGTTATAAAATGTTTGTTCCTATGTGTTTAGATCTTATTTATTCTTACATTAGTTCAAAACAAATTTTATTTTTGTCCTGAAAAGAATTACAATTAAAACATACGAGGAATAAGACATAAAATAGCACTTTTTTTCCATATCATGTTTACAAGCTAGAGTCCCAGTAATAGAAAGGGCTTTTTGTGAGTTGAAAGTTATAGGTGAACAGGAGTTACAGACTTTCTGAATGTAAATTTTTTGTGAGGAAAATGATTAATCCTTTAATCTCTGCATTGATAGAGCAAAGTAAATATATACTTTATTTACCCATTTGAATAAATTATGAAAATTATTATTTACAAAATGGCCTACCTTCCGTAATCACTATCTAAGATGAAGCTGACATTGTGATGACCTGAAATTAATTAAAATACATAATCAATTAAATTCGCAATCAGAAAAGAACAATAACTCGACATTAAAAGGCTGATTAAAGTTTAGAGAAACTTACAAAAAATACCTGACATATAAAACCCTAGTGACATGAAAGTGAACTATTTTTAAAGCATGTACTATAAAAATATATAAGTGGGTATTTTTGAGATTATAACTGGAAAATATGACAAAGTAGGATTACAAACGATGAATGATAAAAGATGTACATGTGGGCTGCCCTGAAGTCCTTTCATTCATTCGAAAGCTTTGGAATCGTTAAGAGCTTTGGGCAACGGGAGCAGACACAGCATAACAGAATCGAGCACGGCGTGTCATCTCCGTCAAGAGCAATGGCACCGAGCGCTGACCATTGGGATAATGTTATCAAAGAAAAGGAAAGTGAGGTTTGAGGATGGAAAACAGAGCTCTGAGAAGGAGTTCCTGGCCAACAGTCTTATCTGAAATGTTCAGGCTAGAATGTTTACACAGGTCCTGAGACAGAAGGGAGGAAGCCTGCTCACGTATTAAAAACTGTGCAATGGGAGCTGGAGGGAATCAGGAGAGGGCAATGGGCTGAACATCGTAAAGTACATTATAGACATGGATGAAATGTCACAGAAAGCGCTTATATATAACTAATGTGTGCTAATAAAACCTTAAAGAACTAAAAGATCTATATTTTTGGAGTATACACCCTGAGAGGAAAAAAAAATAGGTTCTAAATTAAAGAATCAATACAGCAGCAGAATTAGTCATGTATCCTCTGAGGGAGGAACGGCGTAAAAGTAGAAGACAAAAATCACATCATATGTAAACCTTAGAAAAAACCCAAGTGATAGATTTGAGGGGAAAATAACCCAGGGAATGTCGGGGAGAAAATGAACCAGGGAAGAGCCAGGCTTGGCAAGAGGAAGGTTAACACTTACCAATGTAAGTCCCAGTTGTCTTACATGTCACAGACCCTGTATCTCCACTGGGATGATCAAGTTTTAGACCATACCTAGCAAAGTAAATAGGCTCCCATTGAAACTCATATTGACTATCTGGATACTGTTATTTCCTGAAAACAACTTTGTATCACAGTACGTATCCAGGTAGCAGCTATTGCTGCAACTAAAATTTCAGCAAGATGAAACATTTCTCAGACTTTATTAGAGATAGTTCAATCAAATACATTTATCACTGAAATAGTCTGTGATTAATTGTGGTGTCTCTGTTAATGTTACTTTTAAGGAGTTTAAAATGTTATCAAGTGCAACAATGATTTCATAAAGTTATTTCTTAGTAGAAATAAGAACCTAAATAGTATGTTACATTAGTGACATATATATGTGTATAAGGAAGAAGCCAGTTATAAATGAATACTGATTTATTACATAAAATGTAATTATTACAACCCATATAGCTATTTATTATTGCTAATAATTACTACTGAAAATTATTATATTTATAAGGATTTTTATTTTAAAAATTATTTTAATTACTTACAAATCATCGGAACGTGGCAGAAGGAGTTCACAGGGCATTCCTCCAATATAGGTTCTGTATAAATATTTTGTATTAAAAAATCAAGTCATATTTAATAAATTATTTTAAATTCTATTTTTTTTACTAAAATCAATGGCTACCTTATTTTTTTCCTCAGTTGCTTATTTTTGATCATTCACTCCTTAAACATTTATTCATCATCCCTATGTGTCAGTTCTTGCTCTCGGCATGGAGACAAATCTGTGAATGTGAGATTTTTCTATGCTTTTGTGACAGACAATTTTCTAGGTAAAATCACTAAATATGATAAGCATAACACTTTTGGTATAATATAAGCGTAAAACAAAATAGGGACTTATCCACTTAAAGTTTGATTAAATCAATAAGATGTAGTTTTGTTGGTTTAATATGTAGAAATCGAACATCAGAACATCCGATGTCACCACATGACTTTGGAGGCTCACAGTTGACAAGGGTCTGTCTTGCTATACCAAAATTGATGGTTTGTCGCAAAAGAACATGTCACCCAGGTTCTGTGAACTGATTTCCAAGCTGCATAGAGATGTGAACTATAAATGTTGATGCCTTCTGTTAGAAGGAAACACTGATATTTTAAATGTACTTTTGTACCCAGTCCTTTTCTTCATTTTCTTAAATCAAAATATAATTACATAAATTTCCCCCATTCTCTTTCCTCCCTCAGGCCCCTTCTATGTCACTATTCCCCCTGCTACCTTCCAAATTCATGACAATTTTGTT
>JAQHUG010000057.1:8348771-8363280 GCA_028555095.1 Dicrostonyx torquatus | reverse complement strand
ATTATTCCCATTGTGGAGCTCTGTCAAGTCAAATTCTCCTTTTAACCTTCTGTTTTATTCCAACTAAATAATAAATTTACCAGCTAACACAGGCTCTTATTACATAGATTTAACCACTGTGATCATGCTATAATTTAATAATTATCACCCTCCTATTTTCTTACACTTGCTGATAAAGACACCAAAACAGAGGCGTGAAGTAACTTGTTCATGTCCAGCTAGTAAGGGACACGGTAAGGATTCAAACCACGTGTTCTGTGTTCTCACAAGTGCTAACTCCCCTGGATAGAAAAAGTGTGTGTCTAAAATAGCACTGTACTTGACTAGATACAGATATAGATTAGAATTTTCCTTGTTGAAACTTCTAGGTCAACAACTTGTGGACAGGTGCCAGTTCCTCCACTCATCTGAGTGCCTTTTATGATTTGTACCTAGCCCAGATTGGGAAATTTGGCAGGAAGGACAAGGCCTGACAGGTAAAGATCTCCCGATTTTGTCCCTAGTGCAGAGACACTTTGCAACTCAGGTAGAATCAAGTCAGTGTCTTGGGAGCCCCAGTGTTATCATCAACAAGGTACTCTGGGATCACTAGGTGTTTAAGAATGCTCATCCTCTTAGTAGGTGAAAGGTTCTCTACACTTGCCTGTCATCTCTCAAGATTTCCAGACGACAACAGTTAGGTCCCTTCTGAAGGATTTTGTGATTTCAAAATACAGTTTTCATTGATTTCCGGGTATGGCACAGAAATGAATTCTGACGGTAGGGAGAGGAATCTCTTCTCAGTGTTAGTTTTATTTATCACTGTAATGTGTGTGTAACGTGCATACATGAGGCCTCTCACAGGCTGGAGCTTGCATGCTTGCATGCGGAGGTCACAGTTCCACCATGGGCTCTGAGGATGAAACTCAGACAGATGGGCTTGTTTGCAGGCACTTTGACCTGCTGAACCATTTTGGTGACTCAGAATCTCACTTTGAAGTTTACAGTTCCCATTCTTAGAGTCATTATAGGAAAAGGCAAGTGAGGAAATTCTAACAGTTGTAATAGAAGCCATTTTAAGGCTCAATTATGCTGAAGCAGACACTTTTTACTTACACCAAATCGTGCACATAAAGTATTTCTCTTGTAATTATTTTCCTCTGCATACATATTCATTATAAATGATTGCAGAACATTATATACTAGCCTGATTTAATTGTGAGTTCTGGCTCACAATATGCCAGATAAATCATTTTGATTTCATTTAGTACAAACCTTTATATTGCTTGTTTGGAAAAGCACACACACACACACACACACACATATATGTGTGTGTGTGTGTGTGTGTGTGTGTGTGTGATCTATAACCTTTTTAGTACTTAAAAAATCTTTGAACTGTTGTACAGATTGTAAATTGAGTTCATCCTTTCCTCTCTCTGGTACAAGTATTCAGTAGGCAAGAAACACCCTAAAACAACTGTATGGCATCCACTTCCTTAGGGAAGAAATAGACACCTTTCAGGCTTTTAAGAAAGGGCTGAGATAATCCCACATACGCCACAGGAAAACTCTCCCGTGACAGCCAAGGTCTCCAGTCTGAAATGGGGTGGCAGTTTTTGGACTAACCAGTGCTATCTCATCTGGCCCACAGTTGGTAAACAGAGCGTCCAGGACTAAAGCTCCCGCTGCTCATGAGCTGTTGACTGTGCCTACTTCCTATACTCTCTCCTTTATCAAAGTATGGTAGAAAAATGTAGATTGTGTTAGACGCCTTGAATTCTACTAAGGACCTTGACTGAGCTCTGCATTTCAGCCCTTAGGTATGTTCACGTATGCAAAATGTGGCTGAATAAGGAATAAGGTTCTCTATCAATGAAGTTCCGAGGCTATCCCGTAATTATTACTGACTTTGCCTTCACAGCAAAAGAAGTCATATCAGACCAGAAAAGAAGGACTCAACTATAGTCTGGTTCTCTTCCTCTAGGACTGAAATTCAAACCAGTTTCGTCTAGTTGTAGTTGGCTTTCATACCACCAAGACTCTGTTACATTTAGGATATCCTGTTTCATCTGTGAGTTATAAGACTATTGCAATATTTCCACAATAAAAGATTACCTCAAAATCCTAACATTTCTTCCATTTGAGCTCAGTGCAATATTACTTCCATAGACGTCCGTGAAGAGCCTGCCTTGAATAGTTATTAATGTTCCTAAAACCAAAGCAAAACAACTCAAATCTTCAAATTGACTGTCTGTATATTTCATTCCAAAACATTATAGATTTTCCCAGTATAACAGAATCTAGGCATCTAAATTGATTGCTCAACACGATTTTCAGCCTTGTTTTGAAATAGCTAAAAATACAATAAAACACGAATGAACATCGCTAAGGAGTCCTAGATTAATGTGCTATAAAATGAACAACAGGATGAGTTTCTTAGTAAATATTAGTTGAGTCAACATATAGCTTGCTTGAAAAGAAAAAAAAGTCCCATGTTATTCCAAATGTTAAAAATGTAACTTAAATAAAAACAATATAAAAATGAAATTAAAAAGATCCTGAAAAATAGCTGGAAATTTTATGTCATATTATATAATCAGGATGCAATGGTCTTCCCCAGGATAAACAGGGAAAAAAAGACGTTAAAATCTATAGATTGAACAAAGAAAATTACTTCACAGAAAAACTATTAATGAAAATTTAAAGCAAATTATAAATTCAAAATATGTTTCCTACATATACGACAAATACGAACATATAATATCATGGAAACAAAGAATTCCTCGTATAGAAAGAGTGACTACCATTAAATTAAGGCGAGACCCTGGCATGGTAGTCACAGCTGGGTTTTCACCACAGGAGAATGTTGTGAATTCAGGTCCAGCCTGGTCTACAAAGTGAGTTTCAGGCCAACCGGGGGTACATAGCAAGGTCTTGTCTCAATTTTTCAAAAGCCAAATAAATGAACAACATTTAAAAGAAGACAATAAGAAACAAACCTTAGATAAATTTGGTGGTAGACATCAAAGACAAGAGGAAGATTAAATGCAGGTTTTTTTTAGCAGTTATTTTTTAATCAAACTTTTAAAAACTAATTGTCACTATGTATCAGCTAAGTCCTGCCTTTATCTCTGGAGTTCTGGAGTTAAAGGTATATGCAACCTGTACCTGCCACAAAATTCTTGACAACAATTAGGACTTCCATTAGTCCAGGCTGAAGAAAAGGGCACACTCACATATTTCTACAAGATTATCAACTGATAAGATCACATTACCAAAAAGAACACTAGATACTAGCTTAATCTCTGACAAGGAAAATACATTATTAGTGATTAAGATTCAACCTTTGAAGATAATTTTAAATTAGTCATTATTACTATAATTAGAAAAATAATATTTATAAATTAAATATACTTTTGTATGCGAAAAACAAATCAGTTGCCACAAGTCCCAAACCGTTTCAGTTGCCATAGAACAGACCTGGAGTCCCAGATAAAGGTGTGATGCTCCTTATTGTTGGGGTTCTAAAACCTTTTGCCTGTAAAATATTAATAACCATGTCAGCTAACATTCTTACCTCTATTTTGATCCTAATTTCACGATATTTTTTTCTGTACCAGTATTATTTCAACATTACCCATAATCTTACTGTCAAATAGTTTTTCATATAGAGAATGAAGTTTGGGACATTTTCTGCTTTTTTTCAAGATCTTTTCTTTATCTTCTAAAAATTGTCTGCAATTTCATGATATTTGTAGTCTGGAACTTAAAAAGTCAATCATCTCTTTGTAAACAGTGTAAGCCAAACCACAGCACTAACCCTCCAGTAAAGACTTTCAGGAGTGGATGAAATACATTTTTGAGACTTAATTTTGATTACTCTTCTGAAGAAAAATAAGAAACAAAGTAGATCTCAAAACATCAAAATGAAACATAGAAAGATCTCATCAAAGCTAAGTCACCATGCAACACTGGTGTAATTCTTAAGAGTGACAGGGAGGTCATCAGTAGGGCATAAACTCCAACACTTGGGACAAAAGCCCGCAAAGGCACCTATGTTCCAGTCTGTGATCCATCGGGATATACACAGATGGCTAAGTGGACTGAAGATTGCTAAGTAGCTGGCCTTGAAATGACATTGGAAGCAAAGTGAGAGTGACAGAAGGAAGGATTAGACCACCTTTGCTGGTTTCGACACAGTGGGAGAAGACCAGGAGCTAAGGGGTGTGGACAGCATCCAGGAGCAAGAAAAGTCACCAGAAAGAATGCCACCCTCATAGGCGCTTTGCCAACTAAGACCCACACCAGACTTCCGGTCTACAGAAACAAATACTTAAGTTTCAGACAGCTTGAGTACTTGCATGAAGAAGGGGAGAATGTCAATGGTCCAAATTGATATTTAAGCTCAACCACCTACTACCATCTACTAGTCATGTGATTACATGCAAGTAATAAAATCCTTCTGTGCATCAACTTTAGAGATAATAATAAGAACATCCAAAAATGAGATTGTTATGTAAACAAAAAGTTTATAATCACTAAAACTTTTTTTTTGGGGGGGTTTCAAGACAGGGTTTCTCTATGGGTTTGGAGCCTGTCCTGGAACTAGCTCTATTGACAAGACTGGTCTTGAACACACAGAAATCTTCCTGCCTTTAATAATCACTAAACATTTTGAACACAGCCAGACATACAGTAAGTGATACATTGATTATTTTGAATAATTACACTGAATTATATTAATTAATATATTATTAATCAAATAAACATGTCCATTTCTTTTTGCAAAGCAAAATGAGAGATAACTAATAAAAAAGACAAATTCTAGTGTGTAAGAAAGTTAACATTGATGAAATAAATAAAGGGCAGAACTAAAGAGCAAAATTGGTCATCCTAAGTAGCACTGAGACATCTTGGTATTCAACAATCAACTACTTGAAACAAATTGGGATTTTAAAGAATGTATAAGACAATAATAATTGGAGAAACGTATTTTCCTAAGTGTCATTATTTATAAAAACCTGAACTTGAGGGGTGAATATGTTCCTTTAGGCTCATTACTTTGGCAATTATATAGAAGGAAGACGAGTTAACATTACTATTTAAAATGGAGGGGTAACTCCCTTAAAAGAAGAAAGGAAAAAAAATTCAATCCAAGAGCAGAATTTAGAAGGAGGGGAATAAATGATCAACAGGAAAATGAGTCGAGGATATGAGCATTTAATTCATTGATGAAAGTAGTGTAAAGGAGGCAGAAACAAAGCGGCAGTAAATGAGGTTAAGTTACCACGGAAGTCAATTAAAATGGAAAATTACATTTCGCTACTTGTTAATATATCTCTTAATGTGGAAATGAATAACAGTCCATAAAAACTAAGAGAAGTTCAGCTTTGTGAGAAAGACACAAACTCAATTATCGGCGATGAAATGGTCCCACATACACTGAAGCTGCATGCCCGGCTGTCGGCCAGTCCTTTGCAAGTGTTGTTCTCTGCGATGGGCACTCCATCCACACTGACTCTGACGGTGTAGGTATCTTCTGGCATTGCTCTGGGAAAGACGTGAAGAACACATGAGACACAGTGACTACCAGTTCAGTTGTCTTCATGGTTCAAATGAGGCTTCGTATCCTCAGTGATCTACTACTAAGTTCCACTTTTATATTATAAAAGACCTTCATTCTAAATCACCCTACACTGCAAGTCATAATACCGTATAATGGATGTCTATTGTGGGTACGCATACGGGCTTGTGTTAAAAAGTAAAATAAATGGTACCACATCCAGCAATACTAATCTTGTTAAGTGTGCCATCTTGGTAGACCCAGTGACCCTGTGCTACGCATTTCAAAAGCTGTTAATAAGGTCTCCCTTAAAAGTTTCCACAGCCCCCATAGAGTCAACAAGTCTAACACAGACAACATCCTTCTGAACATGTGTTTAAGTCAGTACTAGAAGTTGCATTTTAAAATGGTTTAATGGTCCCCTAAATTATTGATAATGCTGACAGATGTGAGGGGCTGCCCAAGAACTTGAAATGTCACCACACAAAATTATCACCTTTAATTGTAGGAAATATATGAATATTTGAATAAGGTCAGTTAATCTGAGCAGGAAAGCATGATTTGAATATTTTGAGACACACGATTACTAATTACTAATAGCGGTCATTTATTTCTCAGAAGAGTCCAGGAATGATACAATATGATAGAGTCAACAACAGCAGAATGAGTGCAGTGTACATATTTATAATATCATCATGTAAAAAGAGCATTATAGTTGTCCATTATAAGGGTATAAACTAATATCGGCATCATGAAATCAAATATAACGACTGTTAACTGTAACTATTACCTGTAATAGGCAGAGTGACCAAACTGTTAAAATACCAATATACTTAACTGATTTCTGACATGAGGAAAATCATGCTAATAAAGGCATGTTTAAACGGACCTCGTATAGCATGTAATTTGAGTTGAATGGCTTGAATCTTTTTCCACATCACAAGTAATTGACTGGAAAGACGAAACTAATTGCACACTGTTTCCCAGTTGAGTATTGTCGGCTCCATAGTTGAACTGGTTTGCCTGAGAAAAGCCTGCAAGAGTAATGAAACCATTATTAATGATATTTTATTTCTTGAGCTCTAACAGTCATAACCCAATATTGAACCATTTGTAATGTAATAATGAACAGTACTGAAGGAAGAAGTTAAATTCACTTCATACTTATCCCCATAGCAATACTCTGGGAGCATAAATATTGGTCTTGAATTAACTTATTCATGCACATTTTGTTCGATACACATAAGGTGGAGAGAGAGGTCACACTTTCATTTATATACTCTACAATCCTATATAATGAAGCTTCTTGTAGGCAGGCACTATAGAGGTTCCAGGGTGATGTGGGAGTGTTCTCCTGTATTTTGTATTACTCTTATTGGTTGAATAAAGAGCTGCCTGGCTTACAGATAGGTCAGCCCTTAGGTGGGCGGAGTAGACAGAATGGAATTTCTGGGAGGAGAAGAAAGGAAGTGGGCCAGTTGCCATGAGGCTCCCGTCGGAGATGGAGGTACCTTGGGACCGTCCGGTAAGTCACCCACCTCGTGGTGACATACAGACTTTTATAATGGGTTAGTTTATGAGGTGAGGGCTAGCCGGGAAAAGGCTAGAGATAACGGGCAAGGCAGTATTTAAATGAATCCAGTTTGTCATGTGGTTATTTCAGGTGCAGGCGACCAGCGGCGGCTGGGGAACATACAACCCGCACACCTCTCCCCCCTAATTACAACACCAGGGCTCTACTTGATTTCATCAGAAAAGCCATTTGAGGTAACAAAGACGTGGGAACTTTGAGAAGGAGACAGGCACAGAGTGAGCAAAAGTGTATAGACGTCTATTTGCTGAGGTTTTGATTAGAAAAAGAAAAAGGGGAGAGCAAGAGAGTGTAAAGCCAGCCCCTTCCAAAGCACAGAGTAGACACTATTTCTTATTCTACAAAAAACAAAACAAAACAAAACCAAAAAACACTATGTTGTACATTTTCTTTCCTTTTTTTTTTTTTAATGAAGGGTATCCTACGTCCCAGACTGGCCTTGAACTCCTGATTCTCATTATAGATGCCTCTCATCCTTATCCAGTTTCGCAGTGATCAGGGTGACAGTAACCTGCATGTCTAGGTGGTCAGAAATCTTAACTGCCTTCTTTTTAATGAATTAGAGTGCCACAGTTATGCTTAGATACAGGAGCCAAGAGATATGCCCCCCAAATACCATAAATTCCAAATACACTCCTCCCCATTCTGATGAAGCAAAACATCACTACTTCTCTGTGATAAACAGAATGAATTATCTCTAGTCATGAACTCAGAATGCTTGATGACATCAAGCTAATAAGTAGTACTGGCTATTTCCACGCAGTTAAGGTCAAAACCTATGCTGTAATCCCTACGAGAAGCATTTCCTACCTGGGAACTTGGACAGCGAGTTCATGTCCTGCATGACCTAAGATTTCTCTGCTCCTGACAGAAAAGGCATTCAGGGATTGCTTTGGTGAAAAACAATGCCTCTTTCCCACCATGTGCAGCCTCTGTCACAGGGCCGTTCTTCACAGACCTATTACATGAGCCTTGAGTTAGCCAAGGAGAGAAGCTGGTGTCTTGAGTCACGGAATCAGCCTGCATGTTCCACTCCCCTGTGAGGATCCTCCCTCATGGGAGTTAGCGTGAGACATAGATTTGCCTCCTTTGCTCTCGGTGCCATGAGTGTCTTCACCTGCTCATTTCTAAGAATTCCTTGTTCTGATCTTTCATTGCTTTTCCTTTCAGACCCCGTATAATCATTTGCTACTCCCTGGGAGCCATGCACAGATATCACTTAATGCTGAAATCATTCCCTTCTTTATGTAAAGTCACTGGCTGTACCACCATCACAGCTCAAACTAACCAGGGAAACTGGCAGCATTTGCAGTGGCTTTGCGGCATCCATGACTGAAGTCAGAAGTGATGGTGTTATGTGACAGAGAGGCAGGAGATATATGGTAAAGATGGTAGTGGGAACTTTTCAGAGGGTGGAAGGCCTAAGGATAGCTAAAAGAAATGCCTATCAGGTAGAGGGAAGAGAATGTACCCAGGCAGGGGTCGGACTGTGTTTGTAGAATCAAGTAATGGAAGCTATGGTTGGGGAAGTCTCAGTATGAAAATGAAGAGGATGGAAAACAGGGCAGTGATTAGATCATTTCTGTGTGTGCAGAAACGCTCAAGGCTTGGAGGTCAGTGGCCTTTCTAGAATCACTGCTATTCTGGCCACGAACTTCTCAGCAAATGAGGGAAAATGTTCGGATTAGCGACTTGTCTAAAAGCAATAAGCACAGAAGACAGAGCTTGCTAGCATTTTCGAGCAATTTTACTATAAAAGGAGTCAGAGAACTTGGACTAGAGCTGGAGACGGCAGAGTAAGGAGGCTCGTGACATTCCTTTAACAGTATTTTCAGGTAGGCAAAAACGAGAATGTATCGTCAGGCTGGTGGAGATAATGAAACTGGCTAGTGCAAAACAGCAGAAACTTAGTTTAATCTTATTTATTTAGTTTCATCTTACACGGTAATTAGAAAATATAGATAGGAGTAATGAAAGATAGACTAAATGGTTGATGCATAAACTCCCTTATGATGTTAAATAATATTAACTGAAATAAAGCTAAGAGGCACTTACTGTCATCCTAGTATAAAAGCAAATAATGTACATTTTATGAAATTATCTAAGGTACAATTGTTTTATAAATTTAATTCCTTACAGTTTTGTCCACACTGCTTGAAATCCAAAATTGTTAAATTTTGAATTTTAAATTTACATTGTTAAATTTTGAATAAGTACACTTAAGACTATTTTCCTAAAAATATCAAAGCACTTTAAAGTACTTTAAAATATCACTATGGCAAAATTTTTGACCCATAGTGAGTTTGAAAGTACCAAAATTTTAATGTATATTTATAAGCTGTTTCCACTTCATAACATAATTACCTTCAGACTATATCCCCAGAGCAGTAACAACATCAATGAACAAGAAAAAAAAAAAAAAAGGTAAACCCTGGTAGGTCAATAAGCTTTAATTCCTGTGTATAGTACTACTTATAATCAATCATATAAATGACACTGTGACATGAATATCCTGTTAACTGTACTAATTACATTTAGGAAACCGTAGGTAAAACCAGAAAGTTATGGTTAAATTCCTGGACATTTTCATTGTTCTGCAAAGCTCCACTAGGTCACATGCACGCCATGCCGCCTGGTTGAACACAGGACCAGAACAGGACTTCACTGTGACAGATGCCCAACCCCCCATCCCACCCCCCACCCCCACCCCCACCCCCACCCCACCCCCCGCACCGCCGCCTTTGGCTCAGATAACGCCACCTGTGATGGTGCTTTTCAAAGGGGACTGGGCTGGAGTCTCAGTGCCGGCACTTCCTGCCTGGTTGACTTTACACAAACCTACAAGCTCTCTTGTTCTCCTCATCAGAAAACCCCCATCATCGCTGCTATTGGGTGGTCAGAGCATTAAGTAGTGGTGTATAGCGCTTCACTTGACAGCAGCCCAATACCGTCTGACCTAGGAGTGCTTTGATTGGCTGCTGTCCTCATGGAAACTAACGTTTAGGTCCAGCATTCATATCCTTTTTAAAAATAACACAGGATCCAACACAGCGCTGCTTTTTGTTACCAATTCTAGCTTCCACCGTCCTCTACTGTTCAGTTCTCCTATCTTTTCTTTTCTGGGCAATAAAAGTGAGAAGAAACTCAGCGAAGGATGGAGACCTTATTCGTCAAAACAGAAACCTGAATCAGAAGAACATATTCGGCATAGATTTACAAAAAAAACTATATTTATAGATCTTCCATATGAAAGATACTATCGTATAATTTGAAGTTTTAAGACTATCCAGGCAGTTAGCAATAAAATAGAGTCGTGAAAAAAATCGTTAAAAAGCCCAAGACACCCTTCTCCCTCCCCCTCTTCCTTTTCCCCACCCCACCCCTACCTCCACCCCCATCCTCACTCCTGTGCTTCCAACTTTTGCTTGGCAATCTTGTTTGCTTCCAATTTCCAGGAGAATCTACATATGTTTTTCTTTGGGTTCACCTTGCTATTTGGCTTCTCTAGGCTTGTGAGCTATAAGCTTAATGTCCTTTGTTTATGGCTAAGGTCCACTAATGAGTGAGTACATACCATACTCATCTTTTTGGGTTGGGGATATCTCACTAAGGATAGAGTTTTCTATTTCCATCCATTTGCATGCAAAATTCAAAATGTCATTGTTTTTTAACCACTGAGTAGTATTCTAGTGTGTATATATTCCACACTTTCTTGATCCATTCTTGCATTGAGGGGCACCTAGGTTGTTTCCAGGTTCTGGCTATTACAAATAATGCTGCTATGAACACAGTTGCACAAATGCTTTTGTAGTATGGCTGGGCATCTCTGGGGAGAGCTTGGGGGAGCGGGAGGGTGGGCATGCAGGAAGGGTGGTTATTGGAGAAGGGATTAAGATATCTACATTAAGGAAGTCATTTTAGTATTGGCAAGAGACTTGTCTCTAGAGGGAGTCCCAGGTGTTCACAGGGATGTCCCCAGCTAGGTATTTGGGCAGCAGAGGAGAGGGTCCCTGAACTGGCCTTGTCCCATGGTTACATTGTTGAATGTCTTGATCGTCACCATAGAAATTTCGCATGATGGATGGAGATAGAGTCAGAGACCCACATTCACATCAGAATAAAGGACTCAGCTCTTAAGGTGCAGTCGAAGAGCAGAAGGTGGGAGAAGATGAGCAAGGAAGTCAGGACCGCGAGGGACTGTCCCATCACCTGAGGCAGTGTGCCTGATCTATTTATTGGGAGCTCACCAAATCCAGCTGGACCAGGACTGAATGAGCATATGACCAAACCGGACTCTCTGAATGTGGCTGCCAATGGGGACTGACTGAGAAGCCAATGATAATGGCACAGGGACCTATCTCTTCTGCATGTATTGGCTTTTTGGGAACCTATTCTATATGGATGCACACCTTCTTAGGCCGGGATGGAGCAGGGAGGGCCTTGGGCTTCCCACAGGGCAGGGTACCCTGCCCCATCTTAAGGAGGCAGGGGGAGGGTGGAGGAATATTGGGGGAGCGGGAGGGCCTGGGACAAGGGGAGTAAATGTAAATTTCTCTTTTAACAATTAAAAAAAAAAGAAAAAAAGAAAAAGAAAAGAAAAGCCCAAGACAAGCACTTGCAAACCCAATCTTTTTCTTTGCCAACTTCTGCTTATCTTTGGGGTTCACATTGAGTTCACAGCACGCAGGAGGGCTGCTGGACACTAAAGAATGGAATATTTTACTTGTGCTAGGCTCCAGGATGTGACCCATGTGTTTGTTTTTATATCGGGTACACGCTGCCTTGATGATATGCTCACACAGGTCTGCACTCTGGCATTCTGAAGACAAGTACAGCATTCAATAATAAAACTATCCAATGATGATATCAGGTTTACCTTGGGAGTATCTATAATATCGAGCATGAATGTGTGAAGTTTTCCAGGGAAAACCAATGAGAAAATATAAAGAATACATTAGCAAGATATTTAAACATTTTAATTATATATTTTTGCCTTGAAAACAGAGATTAATAGGACTGGAGAGATTGTTCAGAAGCTAAGAGCACTAACTGTTCTTCCAAAGGACCTTTGAACACACACACACACACACACGGCAGCTCACAAGCACCTGTCACTCCAACTCCTTAGGATCTCACACCCCCTCTAACTTCCATGGATACCAGGCATGCATGCGGTGCACAGACACGCTTGTCAACAAGGTGAAATAAAAAGAAAAATAAATAAATAAAAAGAAATGCTGGGAAAGTATAGAATATGTCTGACATTAAGTTAACTCAGGGAGTCAAAAGGAGTACTAATAGATTACTTGGTGGAATTAATTCTACATATAATTCTAAATAAACCATTGGATAAAAAGCTGACGCCTCTGGAAGTTTTCCCAAGCACAGTTTACAGGAAGGATTGGGCGTAGCCTGGAAACAGAGAGGATGAGGCTTCGGATGGAAAGTGCTTTTCTTTTCTGTTTGGAAGAAAAGCTGGAGACAGGCATTGCCAGGTACACAGGGCTGGGTCCGCTGATAGCAGCAACCCAGCAGTTACACCCACGCTGTTATCGTGGAAACCGGCGGTGCTGTTCACACTGGCCGTTGTCATGCCGTGTAGGCTGTTGGGGTTTCTCCAGCTTACAAAGCTGGCATGAGAGTGGGATGTCCTTAAATGCTGTAGAACCATGGGGAGGAAAGATACGGAGGAATAGGTGGGAGAATAAAGCCAAACCTATAAATACAGAAGAACAGAAGTAAAACGATGGGTAGAGCTTAGACCACGCAACAGGTGCCTGGGTTATGTCGCCTTGTTCCATGGCCATGTGAGGACCATGATACCTGCTTTACTGATGAGAAGGCCAGCAGTCACAGAATTAACTTGCTGCAATGTAAAGTCCAACTAAATAAAACAGTTGGACTGAACCAAAATGTGTGTCTTTTCCAAAATATTGAAAGCCTCAACACAAATGTGTCTGCCAACTACCGTTACAGAGAAACAGGAAAAGTAACCAAAGTTCCCCTCATCTAACCAACTTCGTAAAACAGAGACTTGATAGTGAAGCTTGGAAGACAACCAAACAATATAAAGTATAACTCGAAATCAACAAAATCAACACAGTTTTAGTTAGCCACAGAGAGCTACTGAAAAACACAATGACAATGAAAAACCCCTTTTTCAAATTTTACCAACCAATCCCAGTTCTCCCTCCCTCCCCATCTCATAGCCCCCCACCTTCTCCCCACCCCATCCCCCATCCACTCCGAAGAGAGGGTGAGGCCTTGCATGGGGAATCAACAAAGTCTGCCATATCCCTTTGAGGCAGGATCAGGCTTTCCCCTGGTACTAGGCTGAGCCACAGGGAACAGGCTCCAAAAAGCTAGTTTGAATCCTGATCCCACTGCCCATAGCCAGACAACTGTCACTCACACTCAGAGGGCCTAGTTTGGTCCTATGCAGGTTCCCTGCTCTCAGTCTGGAGTCACAGAGAGAATTATTAAAGCAGAGAAAGGGAAAAGATGCAAAGATGAGGATGCGGGTGTCTCCAATTTAAAGGGGACCTGACTCATCTAGAAACTGTGCCAAAAGTATTTAGATACCAGGGATCATAAGGAAAGGAAAGGAAAAAATATATCATAACATCTTATACTTAATTGGTGAGAAGTCTAACCCTGATTGCCTCAAGGGTCACAAAAGGGCAAAGATGACAGTTGAGAGACTGTGTCTATGACAACATTTGACAACTGTCCCAACCAGACATGCTCTGACTCTGGGTAGCTAAGCTAGCCGTGGCTCCTGTGCCGGGAGTTCAGGTTTGGAGACAGAAGGCAATGCTGGGATGTTTGCTTTGCTTCATTTTAACCTGAACTTTCTTCCTGTGGCATTTAAATTTATGACAAAATCTAACAGCATTTTACAATATGATAAAATTAATATGTCTTAAAATCTTTAACAAGTACAGTTTCCCACTCCTAACTGCACACAAAAAGTCGGGGGGGCAGTTAAGTGTATTGCTCACTGTTCAGGAATATAATCCACTTTAATTATATCATTGAGGTACTGAATTTGATATAAGGGTTAAATGTAATAAAATACATTTTAGTATATATGATGATAACTATTTCCTTACGTTAATTCTGACTCCAGAGGCTTATTTGTTAAAGATCAAATCGAAGATTTTGCTAATGTTTCTTTTTTTTTTAAGTGCTTCTCTCCTTTCCTTCAGACATCCCTAAGTGTCTGAGTAGTCATGGCACTGTTATTACAAAGGCCTGGTGGCTGACAGACCATCTATTTATTTCATGCTACGAGGAGTGCACTTTAAATCTATCTCCCTTCTATCCTTTCATCCTGAGACCAGGCAAGGAGCAGGCGTCATACATAACTCATGTCT
>JAQHUG010000057.1:8322512-8341825 GCA_028555095.1 Dicrostonyx torquatus | reverse complement strand
GTCTCGAAAAAACAAGAAAAAAAAAAAAGAAATTGTAATTTTGAAAATTTTCATAACTAGAGCATTTAAAATTCTCTGTTCACATTTCTACTTTTCACTCTTTTGGGAAGAAATACTTTTCTTCCATTGCATGCCCCTCCCCCCTTGTTCACCCTCAAAACTCTTTCTTACCCAACTTAGTGCTTCGTCAGCATCCCTTTTGTTTCATAATGAGTGCCCTCTCCTCTTGCCACTTTTCCTAGAAATAGGCACAATTTTCATTATGTAAAGACTAAAAATAATGTGTGTGTGTGTGGGGGGGAATGCGTGTAATTGTGTGTGTGTGTGTGTGTGTGTGTGTGTGTGTTCCCGACAGTGCCTTACTACACAGCTCGGGCTAGCCTCAAACTCTCTATGCAGATCCTCCTCTCTACGCAGGGATGGAATTACAGGCCTGTGCCACCACACCCAGCTAGACCTTTATCTTTTTTTAAAAAAAATTATGGTAGAATGCCAAACTTCTGTTTTTACACTTCTCGAAATAGCTTTCTATGTTAATAAACTCTCCGTCCAAGGCCACTGCTCATAATGTTCACCTACTCCAAGAGGCAGTCCGTGTTCCAAGCTCCGTCCCAGTTGCTTGAAGGATGGGGGAGAGGTAGAATTTAGAGGGACACTTCACAGATAAAGCAGTCATGTACTTAATTTTGGAAAAAAATAAATAGGTATAATTTGAGTTCAAGATAATAGCAGCCCTCCTTTTCTCCTCCTCTGCATATTTATATCTGATGAAATGCACTGTTTAAGATATAACCTATACTAAAAATTTTTATATAACATCTGAAATTCAAATTTAACTTGGGTTTGTCTTATTTTTTACCAATGGCAACTCCAAAATTAGTAAGATAAATTCTTTGTTGTTTAGGATCTGAGGCACTCTTAGTATCAAGCTTCAAAAATAACATTCATTATTAATTATTAATGTCTTTCCATAGCTTTCACAGATATCTGCAAACTGACCTAGCTACTGTGAGCAGTAGGTGTGTGTAGACACACCAGGGGTCTTCCGCACACACACATTCTGACATAGAAAATCCCATTCTCTGAGCAGACTTCCCTTTCTGGCCATCTCTCTCTCTGGCATTCTTTCTGAAAGTCGGCATTGCTATGGCTCACGCCACACCACACTCTTCTACAGAAGCAGGGAGTAAGCTGGAAACCAACAGCAAGAAAAATAAAACTTAATATGAGATTTTTTAATGGAATTATTTGATTCCTTTGGATGATCCGGTTTTAAAGTTAACCTGAATTAAACTTTGAAAGGTTTATCTAAAGTATATATATATATATATATATATATATTTGGTTTTTCAAGACAGGATTTCTCTGTGGCTTTGGAGCCTGTCCTGGAACTAGCTCTTGTAGACCAGGCTGGCCTCGAACTCATAGAGATCCACCTGCCTCTGCCTCCCGAGTGCTGGGATTAAAGACATGCACCACCACCGCCCAGCTTGTTTGATTTTTTTGTTTGTTTTTGTTTTTCAAGACAGGATTTCTCTGTGGCTTTGGAGCCTGTCCTGGAACTAGCTCTTGTAGACCAGGCTGGCCTCGAACTCATAGAGATCCACCTGCCTCTGCCTCCCGAGTGCTGGGATTAAAGACATGCACCACCACCGCCCGGCAAATACAATTTTTTACAGATACTTTCGTGTTATCCTTTGTGGAATTAAACCCAGGAACCCTTTCACGCGATGCAAATACTTTACCTCTGAGGCACATCTCCAGCCTTTCAGATGCTTCTGAGTTTACAAAATAAAACGGATTACAGGACGAGGCTAAGCAATGTCAGAAGAATATTAAAATGCTTTCAGTGTTAAAATTATAAAAATGATGCTGGAAGAAATTATTAAAAGGTTAGAAAAACAGTTGAAAACACTGGTCCTTGTATCTGGAAGCTATGACTTCTAATAAGGGGTCACTGGGGGAGGCAAGCTCTCCTGCAGAAATGATGTTTATGGTTAACCACAGAAAGGAAAACAGTGCTGCTTCTGGGCGTCAGCAGGGTGATACGAGATTTATTTTTACTAAATGTATTTGACCTTAATGTTTAATGGTTTTAAGATTCCCCTTTTTCTTTTATTTCTCCCCCAGGTCCTGCAGTGGGTGCGAGGGGAGGAAGGCCATGCTGAGAACGAATCCAGGGTTCACTGTGTGGTAGCAAAGTGCTCTCCCATTCAGCTATATAACACTGATTTCTGCTTGCTTGCTTGATTTTTAAATCCAAGAAAGCCTTGCTAAGTTGCCCAGACTGACCTAGAACTCACTTTGTAGCCCAGATAGGCCTTCAAAACATGGGATGCTCTTGCCTTAGCCTCCTGAATAGCTAGGGTTACAGGACTCCATCACCAAGATCAGCTTTTACTGTTCTTCTAGAATTTGTTAGATAATGTGGTCTAAAAAGTTGCATACAGTAGTTACTACTTAATATATAATATTAATTGCTTCAACTGTATTTTATTTTTTAATGTCTTAAAATTTACATTTCTTTGTTGGCATGAATGTTCATGTGTGGGCATGGGTACTTGTGCCGCAGTGAGTATTTTGCAAACAGAAGGCAACTTGTAGCGGTCAGCTTCTCTTTTCTACCTTGTGAGACCCAGGGATCAAACCCAGAGCATTAGGCTTGGTGACAAGTGCCTGCATGCACTCTCTGAGACATCTCTCTGAACCTATTGTACCCTATTTTACTTTTCTACTTAATGAAGACTAATTACCTGATCCATTACAGCTGTCCTCTCTACTGGGCCTCACCTTCGTTAACACTAGCCTTTTTAACAGGTTAAGTTTGTATGTGCACATGTAATTATATGTGTATGTGCAGAAATATGTTTGCATGTATATTGCCACATATGTGCGTGATGTATATGTGATATCCAATATTACTGATTCATTTTATGTTTTATATATTATAATATGTATCCCAACTAAAAAAATCCTGTTAAAAACAGACAAATATTTCTACAACCATTCTATTTGGCCACCTTGACAAATTGGCCACTCAAATACATCCTCTACATCATTTGGCTAATTGGCTTTAAGAACGTTAATTTTTTTTTTTTAAGGCAGTTAGCCTGCTTTCTTATCATGCTTGACTTCTTAAAGATCCATGAAGGAGGGTTCATCTGTATTTCTGTGCTTTGATTGGTTAAATAAAATGCTGCCTGGGCCATTTGATAGGGCAGGACTTAGATAGGCGGGGAAAAGAGAAGAGGACGCTGGGAAGAGACTGGGTCAGAGCCAGACGCCATGAGGCTCCCATCAGAGATGGAAGTACCTTAGATCCGTCCGGTAAGTCACCCACCTCGTGGTGACATACAGACTTTTATAATGGGTTAGTTTATGAGGTGAGGGCTAGCCAGGAAGAGGCTAGAGATAATGGGCAAGGCAGTATTTAAATGAATACAGTCTGTTATTTCGGGCATAAGCAAGCAACCAGCGGCTGAGCGGGCCAGCAGCTGGGGGCTTGGGAGCCAGGCGCTGGGAACACAACCCACACCTCTCCCCTAATTACAACAGATCCAAGCACTCTACTTGGCATATATCAATTTTTAATAAGCTTCTGTGCAATGAATGAGCATCTTTAACTGATTTTCCCTCTTTAAAGGGTACTTATTTATATGATAAATAAACTCCATGAGGTAAAAAAATCACACTAGGGAGAGTCTTAATCCTGAATTTTCAAAATAATTTGAGTGGATAATGTGGCAATAAATAAATGTAACCTAATGAAAATTCATGTAACTAAAGGTCTCCTAGGGTCCAAAAATGTGTCTATGCAGTTTATGACTAAAACCGTATTCATCCTCCAACTCTTTTGTGATTTAGAGCCATCACGGGGCAGGAGCATGAGAAAGCACAAAAGCAAACCCTAACCGTGATGCCATGGATTTCCTTTTTAAGATTAAACAAAACAACAAGAATCCTAGCTCTAACAAGTCCTTGCCTACAGGGCTGTGCCGTGGGCACCCGAGTGTTGCGGTCGCCTCTGTAGTCTAGATCGGTCCTGAATCCTTCACAGTCTGAGTCGGAGGATCCTTGTTCTCATTTTGCATGGCGCTTGCGCACTGCAAATCATGCTGCTCTCGTTCTGACTGTGTGCTGAGACACAGAGGCATTACAACCCGATCTCTTGACTCTAAAACAACCAGAAAGTGAAAGGGGTTGGTAAAAGTTTGCAGGGAACCAGAGGGAATGGAGCACCCACCTGTGAGTGTTTGACTTGACTTTGAAAACCAGCTGAATGCTGAGACCTGACTGACTTTACAACTAGACTTACCTGTGAGGATGAACAAAATGAACTCTCTATGAAACAGTAGTTTGCCTTTAGCAGATATTTAACATTAGGGGCAATAAGAATATAGTTATGCCTTTAAATTTTCCAAACTTATAGAGGCTACATTCTTGCAATAGACAATAAGTGAGGAAAATGTCTAGAATATGTAACAGTTATGTTCAATACCTGGAAAGAGATGAAGTCTTATACTGTGTGTTAAAGTAATACATAACTAGAACAAGTAAAATTCCCAGCTCTCTAAGAAGCTACATACCTTAATCAATATCAAATACATTTGACTATTAAGTCAGTTATTAATGTTAAAGTCATTTATTCTTGCTAAAAAAAATTACAAAGAAATAGAGACCTTTCAGGGCTGGAGAGATGGCTCAGTGGTTAAGAGCATTGCCTGCTCTTCCAAAGGTCCTGAGTTCAATTCCCAGCAACCACATGGTGGCTCACAACCATCTGTAATGAGGTCTGGTGCCCTCTTCTGGCCTGCAGACACACACACATAATATATGTATACATAATAAATACATAAATTTAAAAAATAAATAAATAAAAAGAAATAGAGATCTTTCTTGTAGTTTGTTAATTTGTAGAAGGGCAAACTTTCTTCAGTTTACTGATTTATCCCCTTCAAATACTTTTTGCATTTTGTATACTGCAAAGAGGGGCATTTGTGATTATTATTCCACAAATACAGTATGTTGTCTTCATTTGTTTGTTTGTTCCTTCTGTGGTAGTGTATATTAAACTCAGGCCCCCGAGCAGGGCACACAAGTCCTCTACCCCTGAACTGCCTCCCATACTTAAAATGTATTTTTTTAAATTAACTGCAAGAGAATTATAGCTACAAACCAAACTCAAGAACACATCAAAAAAATCATCCATCACTATCAAGTTAGCTTTATCCCAGGAAAGCAGGAATAGCTCAACATATGCAAGTTGACAAAAAAAATCTTTGTGGTCTATTTACTTATTTATAAATGTGTTTTTGATTTTGGAATGTTTCGTAGTATCTTATATATACATACCACATTTTCCATTCATCCGCTGATGTACATTGCTATTAATTTCATATCTTGGCTATGGTAAATAATTCTTTTGGATGTATACCCAAGAGTGGGGTTGCTGGACCGTGTGGAAGCCTAATTTTATTTTCCAAGGAACCTCCCTATTATTATTGTTTTGTTTTCTGGGACAGAATTTGACTTGGAACTTGTGCCTTCCTATCTCAGTCTCCCTCCTGCTAGGATTGCAGGCACACACCACTATGCTGGTCTTCGTGTTGCCTTCCATAATAGCTGCACCAATTTGGAGCCCTTCCAACAGCTTCATTTTCCCCAGTTTCTCATCAGCACTTTCTTATCTCCTTTATTTTGAATACAAGCAGTCCTAATGTGGTGAGATAATTCATCGCTGTGCTTTTAACTTGTACTTCTCTGACAACGAATTCTGTTGAACATTTTCTGTATGTTTTGAAATAGATAACTCTCGTGGGATTACTATTTCCTTGTCTGAAACAGAATGAGTTAAATCAGAGATAAAGAAGTAGAGATGTCATCTATAAATCACCCAGTTGAAAACCCTTGCTTCTTCTTCTTCTTTAGTGGCACAGAAACAATGTTCTTGAGAGATACTGGTGATCAAGACCGTTTATTAACAAGGTCAGAGACCCAGTCAAGTGGCTGATGCGACACAGGGAGAAACTTCCGAGGGAAGAGAACAACTTACGAAGACTCTGTTGGAAGAAAAGTGTGTGTGTGTGGGGGGTGCTGGGATCTAGAATACAGTTGCTGGAGGCAAGGCTTGCATTTCGGTCCAGATCTGTCTCAAGGGAGCCAGGAGGCTTGGTGGTATGTTGCTGCTGGGTTCCTGTATGAACGCTGCTGTTTTTTTTCTCCACAAAGCTTGAGGTGCTGTGGTGAGTGCTGGGAAACATTTGGGTGAGTGGGGGAATAGATGCTAGAAAAGGACACTAGTCTCCGACAGGAAAACATGCTCATTTGTGAATGTGACCATTCATTTCTTTCAAATCATGGGAATGGCTTGAAATGATATTGTTAGATTTTTCAAATGATATCGTTAGACTTTTAAAGAAATCAACAGACCTGTTGTAAGCAACGCTATGGGGTGTCTTGGTCCAGCCACAATGGGTTCGTACGTCCAGGGTAGGGGCATGTGGATTAGAAAAGTTAGGTAGGAGGAACAGAGATGTGAAAGAAACACTGAGACACAGGATAGTACCGGGAGTGCAACTCAGTGAATACTGAGCACTGAATTAAGTTGGGTTTATTTTTCAAATGTTTTATACCCCCCAAAAATGGGGAAGGGGGAAGAAGGCAAAAGACTGCTTTAACATGACACAAAGGGCAACCAAAACAGTTACTTGATTCAGTACATGAGGCATCCAGCCGTTATTTCCTGAGTAAAACTTTTCATGTTTTGGGCAGCAAACACACCCTAGACCAAGGATCCTGTAGGCAGCCACTCCCTATGCCAAACCTCCGATTCTAAAATGAAGGAGCAGGAATAGGCTTGGATTCTCTGACTTTTGGTCAGGGTGGAGCAGATCCACGTCTATGGGCCATCTTAATGTCCAAAACACCAAGTAACCACACCCTAAGCCAGGGTTTCTTATTTGTAGCCACACCTGTTGTCAACTCTCTGATCATTAGTCGAGATGGAACAGGCTCACATCTGTGCACCTCCACACAGACCCAGAGCATACTGGCCTAGTTTGCTTTTCGGTTGCTGTGAAAGATCACCGATGAAAGGTAAGTAGGAGAGGAAAGGTGGTGTAGGAGGGTTCTTTCTGTATTTCTTTGCTTTCATTGGTTAAATAAAGACTCTGCCTGGCCTGTAAGATAGGACACAGCCCTTAGGAGGGTGGAGTAGACAGAACAGAGTTCGGGGAAGAAAGGAAGTATGAGAGCCGCCATGAAGCCGCCAGGGTCAGACATGCTGTATCTTCCCGGTAAGCCCACTACCTCGTGGTGACTTACAGACTATTTAAGAATGGGTTGAAATAAGTTGCAAGAGCTAGCCAAGCCAAGGCTAGAGATAATAGACCAGGCAGTATTTAAATGAATATAATTGTCATGTGGTTATTTCGGGCATAAGCTAGCTGGTGGCTGGGAGCCATGCACCCGGAAAAACATCCCGGGACACAGCCACCCACCTTTTACAACAGAAAGGGTTTATTTGGATTGCATTTTATAGTTGGCTACTGAGGGAAGCAAAGCAGGACACTGCGGCAGAACCCATGGGACAATGCTGCTTACTGGACTGCTTCTCCTGGCTTCCTCAGCTTGCTTTCCTATGCATCCCAGGACAACCTGCCCAGGGTGACACTGTCCACAGTGGGCTGGTCCCTCCCACATAAATCAGCAATTAAGAAAATCGGCCACAGACATGCCCACAGGCCAGTGTGGTGGAGGCAGTTTTCTGTGGTGGCGGTTCCTTTTCTCTGCTGACTTACAGTTTCTGTCAAGTTGACAAAAAAAAGCTCACCAGCACAATTGAGCCACTATCAACTTCATATACAAGCGTATCATTACTCAACCATACCTTCCCCTTCCTTGTTTATCCCTATTGTCCCATGGTAAAATCACAACACAAAACACAGTTTAACTTTTAAAAAGTACCACAGTATTCTAAAAGTTCCAATATTCTCTTTAAAAATTCAATATTTTAACTGTAGAGTGTTGTAATATAAAGAACAACTTATATATTGTCTTATTCCAAGAGGGGAGGGGGAGGTCACTGTCACAACCAGAGCAAAGCCATGCCAACATCCAAGAATATAAACAGCTCAATGCCCAATATCTAGGACTCATCCATGACATTTTTGGATGAAAGGAGCTTAGATAGCTGTTTGGCTATGGCTTGATCATCCACATCGACAGAATGCACAGTTCGCCTCATACGCCCACACCAGATCTACTCCTTACCTGCTGCTGTCCTTGGTGGCCATTCCAGAGTACTGACACATCCATGTGCTGGGATCTCCACTACGAATGAGGCTTTACGTTCACTGATGTCCTTTCATGGCATCTTCAGAGACTCTGAATGGTGCCAATCCTTAACTTTTCTCTATGATCCTTTTAATACTTCAGATTCCATGTTGCCAGATCCAGTACCATGTAAAAGACTCTCAGTTATTACCAAGTATGGTTGCCAGTTTGAGATACAGCCTCGAGCCTGCTCTTGGCCACATCTATTGTGTGTTGGCTATGAGGAAATACTTGGAAGATGTTGCCTTAACGATGCTGGTCTCTTTAATTGCAGCTGATTCTTCAGACCCAGCTCACTAGGTTTGGTTGTTCCAGTACATCAAAAGGTTTCATTTCAGGGACAGGGGTCTCTTGTTAATCAGAGCTGAGTATTCAGTGCTAGCTAACCAGAAACAACAGATTTAATCTTAAATCCAATTATCACACAAACAGCTCCTGATAGTTTTTGAGGGACTCTCAAACTTCTTCCTAAAATTTGTAAGTCAGGCCTCCATTGTCTGCTTTGCTCTCAACATCATAAACTTCCAGGCTCCCACGGAATAGGCTATTAAGCTGGGAGAACTCAACTGCTTTTCCAGCCCAAATTCCTTCTATAACTGTCCCTGAAGCCAACATGGTCACATCTGTCATAGCAAGATACTCTCTGCTACCAATTCCTGCCTTAGTTTGCTTTCTATTGCTGTGATAAACCCACCATGGCCAAAAGCAACTTGGGGTGAAACAAGTTTGCTTGTTTATGTATCCTGACCGCAGTCCACCTTAGAGGGAAGTCACAAGAACTCAGGCAGAACCAGAAGCAGGAACCATGCAGGAAGGACATTCACACAACTGCTTCCGGGCTCATATTCAGTCACCTTTTTGTTGTTCTTGTGGTTTTTGTTTGTTTGTTTTTGAGACAGGTTTTATCTTTGTAACAGCCCTAGCTGTCCTGGAATTAGCTCAGTACACCAGGTTGTCCTCGAACTCACAGATATCCGCCTGCCTCTGCCTCCTGAGTGCTGGGATTAAAGGCATTTGTGTCATATGTCACCATCACCCAGCCAGCCACCACCCACAGTAGACCGGGCCCTTTCACATCGATGAGCAGTCAGGAAAAGGTCCCACAAACATGCCCACAGGCTAATCTGTTGGAAGCAATTCCTCAGTTGAGGTTTCTTCTTCCCATTTGACTTTAGTTTCTGTCAGGTTAGCAAAAACAATGCAGCACATTTCATCAAGATTTGTTATACTTTGAATATGAAGTGTCTCCCACAGGCCCACGTCCTCAATGCTTTGTTTCTGTTTTGGGAGGTGGTGGTGAATTCTGAATGGGGAGCTTTCCTGGAGGACATAGGTCCCTGTCCCCTTTCTGTCTGACATAAAGGGCCTTCTCTACCACAGGTTTCTGCCAACATAATGTTCTGCCCAAGTGCACAAGGCCAAATGACCGTAAGCACTATTTCTTCAATCAGCGCAACAGCCACCAAGTTAGAGTTCTGTGGGCGTTTCTGTATTGTTCATCCTACCTTGTGGCTCTTACCTTGCCCAAACCTAAGAAGGGATACATTTTGAAGGATATGTCTTCAACAACAAAATTAGGCCAACTGAAAGTCATTGATTATTACTTAATTCTGGTGATTCAAGCACAATGCCAAACTATGCAGTAAATATGGCGCTGCCTTCTACACTTCGAACTACTGTAGCGCAACACTGCGTGCGACACGAGAGCCCACATGCCTTGATTCTTTGATTTCGTTTTGATTATTACTGTCATTGTAAAACACATCGTTGAATGTTCACAGGCTTTTGCCCTTTATCTTTCCTCTTTAAAATAGAATAGAGAATGAAAAGGAAAAAGTGAGTATTATTCTTTTGGGAAGAATTAAAACATTTTTATTTCATTTGTTAAGACCCCTGGGCTTGGGATGCAGATCAGCAATAACCATCTATAGTGTGAATGAGGCCCCCTCCACTGTGATTAAAAACCCTGGTTAATTAATTAGAATCTATTTCCCTTTCTGGCTATAAATCAGTGAGATCACTGTATTTTAGGCTCTTTCTATTTTGGGAGTCGTATGTGCTCTTTTAAGTCAATTTCCGGAGTTCCCGAATTGGCTTCTGAAGACCTAGCCTGACATCTACACCATGTGACAGAGGCACCTTATTTGTATCAGACGCACATTAAATGTTCTCGTATTAACTTTTAATCCAACAACACTTTTATCTTGAACAAGCTGGTTGGCCTCTAGATTGGAATTGGGCCTGGTAAAATGTGATACTCAGTTCAATTAGTGAGTTCCAGAGAGGAACAAGTATGGGTGCCAGGGGCCCCCTTGTGGCTGACAAGCAGAGTACCCAAATACAATTTGAAATCTGGAATAAACAGGAATGTATTGACTGTACTTGCCACAGATTTATTTGTATCTTTCTTGCCGTTGATTCAGTTAAAAGACCGTTTTAAGGATTCTGTTAAGTACTAAAGACAGAAAGGTAAATGTGCCACACTCCAAGCCGTAGAGGAGTTAAGAGGCTAAAAATGACTAAATTCCAACCCTCCTTGCTAAGGGCTTCAGAGTGACATTGATCCTGAGAACCAAATTTGAATTATTCGAAAAAAGTATGCAGCTAAAAATGAACTAGTCCCCAACCCCAAGAACACCATTTTTGAATGCATCTCAGAGGTTAAAAACATCTAGAAACTCCCGACCAATGTGATTCATTTCCCACACAAGTGTAGGAAAACACATACTCACACTGTTTCTAAAGTTTTTGGTAACATAAATCCATATGCTCTCATTATCCTATCAGTATTTAGGTCTTTATTAATTCCAGACAGGATATTGTATGATTTACTATACAGACAGAGAAATCAAGGCAAGAGTTGTTCTCATCTGTTAATCCAGTTTCATAAATGAGTTCAGAACCAGAATGATCTGGTTATACTCAACAGTTTTCTTGATAGGTTCATTCAATTTCTGTTCAAAGGTTCCTAGTAGAAAATATGTAGGATTTTATGATGCCAAACACAAGCTAGGCTTCTGCAAGGGTCAGACACACACACACACACACACACACACACACACACACACACACACACACACACACAAAATATGTAGGATTTTATGATGCCAAACACAAGCTAGGCTTCTGCAAGGGTCAGACACACACACACACACACAGGATCAACTCCAACACCAGCTACTGAGCAGCTGTCACAGTTCTCTTGTGTTGGGTGGAACTTTCTGCCAAGTTATGTAAAGTCCTGTATCCAATTACCAACCCCCAGCATCAACCAGTCCCTAGCTTGGCAATGCTTAACCAAATGATACACTTGTAATGCCCAAAGTGATTGTATAAATAATTTAGTTGGGTCTTCTTTTACCCTATAACAGGATACAGTGATGCCGATCATACTAACCCAGCGCAGACATGGAACTGTATTACATTTCCAACACGCAGTGTGAAAGGGTGAAGTGGTTTCAGTGTATTGCTTCTTTACATAAATCAACGAGAGCCAAAATGTTCACAAAGTTGATTTATTTACAAATACCAGTGATTCTAGATTCAATCTACAAGACATTTATAAGATGCCAAAGAAAAAGGTGGTAGGGGAGTCTTAGCATTATTTTAAATCTAGACTTAGTTATGGGCCCCGGCGGTGGCACACACCTGTAATCCCAGCACTTGGGAGGTAGAGGTAGGAGGAGCAGGTATTCAAGGCTTACCTAGGCTACATAGCAAGTACAGGGAAAGCCTGGACTACATGTGACCCTGTCTCAAAACAAACGGCAAAACCCCAAAATAACATGAAAAACAAAACAAAAAACATCTTCAAAACCCAAATCTATGTTCTCACTTAAATTTCTACAAAGTATTTTCAATTCAGCTTTTTTCTCATTTTCAAGGTATTTCCAAAACTTGGTTATTTCTTTTAACCTTTTGGGATATTAAAACAGTATCTTTACAAGCCCTTTTTCCATTTGTTTCTATGTACAGAATTATGAAGAACTACCCCTTATCTCTAGTATTTTATGTGTACCATGTAAGACTATTTCCTTTCTGAAAATGGGCAACAAATGAACAACCCTATCAATACTCTACATTATGAAACGGAAACACAACATTACCTTGGGTAAGATTTTGTGTGTGTACATAGATCAAGATCCGAATACAATTTACAGTTATACAAATTACTCGATGACATTTGAACTCATGACATTGTGTGAACCATGACACAAAAATTGAGAAACCCTTTCTCAGTTACACCCCCATTTATCAGGACTTTATCTCATGTTCCCACAAAAGAGCCCATTCACTCCCTCACTCATTCATTCCGAAATGTACATCATACAATGAAGTCATGTTTCCTCCCCTACAGATGTACCACCATGCCTGTAAACCCAGCTCTCAGGATTCATGTTCAAGGCCAGCCTGGGCTATATGAGTTTGAGGCCATCTGGCCTATACAAGGACAGCCAATCTCAAAAAATCCAAAATCAGTGACAAGGAATTTAAATCATAGGACCGTCAGAACATTTAAAACTCAAGCTGAAGTCTGAAGGGAAAGTAGTAATGAGATGACTTAGAGGCCTTCCCAGGCTGATGGATTTTGAAAAGGACTCAGGGATAGAACAATTTAATATGTTGGGGATTCTACAGATTGGGGAGATGGGTACATACTAGACTTAGGAAGGCCTAGCTAGTATGCAGTGTTTGGATTTCATCCAGAATTGAAACATTTCAAGTAGGGGAATAAAACGATCAGACTTGAATTTTATAAGGCCACATAGGCAGTAACAGTAAGGGAGAGATAATGGAGGCACAGAGGGGTCACTGCAGTCACTTGGGCTTAAGAGGGCCAAAAAGGATGATCCAAGTTGATGTCGGATATTCTCACAGTGGTCCTCAATCAGCAGCAGTAACACAAGCTTAGGGTGTTTCAGAAATAATCCTCTTATCTCTTACCTTCAGAAATAGCATTAACAATCATCTTGAGTCATCTGTATCTGAGATATCCCATGAATAAGGAACACAGCAAGTGGAGTTACCAGGGAGAAAGTTACTATTTAAAGTATGGTCATTTTAAGGTGTTTGTGTACTATCCAAGGAACTAGACTCACTGATGGGTATATGGGTATTGAGCCTGGAATGAAGACTGGCTATGAGGAAGTTCAGCATTTATCAATCTGTTGGTATTTGAAGCCATGGTCAGACCCATTTCCCGGGTTTCAAGCCAGGGAAAAATATACTGTTAAGTAGAGGACTCAAAATAAAGTCCTACAGAACATTACTGAAAGGTTACATAGAACAAGAAGTACTCGACAAAACACCTGAAAAAAACCCAAGCAACCAAAAACAAGCATAAAGAACTTCCAATGGTAGGAAGCAATGTGAGGAATGGGATGCAAAGTTCCAAGTGGAAGGAAGGTCAACATTATCACCCTGCGTCAAAGGTCACATTAACAGACAACAGTCCATTAGATCTAGCAATCTTGATGGCAGAGGAAAGCTAATGGGTACAGAGTATTAGTTTCCATTAATGTTCTTTCTTGACCTCAGTATATAGGGATGCGATTTAGAGATGTTGCTTTCAAAGTTCAGATGGTGTGCAGGCAGCTTGTAAATGTTGTCTTCCACTAGATGGTAAATTCTTTGAAGCACAAGGAAGGCACATACAGATAAGACCCAGTCCTAACCCTCTGAACTTGTAACAAATAAGACAAATAACCTACAGTACAAGATGGGGGCGCAACAGTTATCAAATATGAGAATTCAAAAGAGGTAACATACCGTAACTACACAACCCAGAAAGCCTCAGCTCTTAGTACAGAGAATCACACATAGAAATACTGAATGATACTGCTGGCATTTCCTCTCAACATATCTCAATCAGTAATAAACACAGTCCCATTTATTCCAAAATCGAAAAAAATTTGAAACTCATTCATGAGATATTTATTAAAATAACACATTTAGGGAAAAAACCAATACAATGTATACATCATTACTGAAAACTGTATACCAGCATACAAAAAAGGACTTTATTTTGGGAAATCGATTTCTAATTTATGGCAAGTTTTACTTTCAGAAATAAACCCCCAGAACGACACATTCTAGTTCACCCTTAAAGACTGGCATGCTGAGCAAGGAATGTTCTTATTCTTTGTAGAAGTTCCTTCTTTACACTGTCAGGTACCAGGGCTGAAACATAAAAATCAAAGTCAGAGGACTCCAATGATCACATATCAATTTGACTTGATGTTTTATTACAGATTACCAATACAGGGATTTCACAGAACATTCATGTTTGAATGAAAAAAACAAAAAGATGTATCAGGACTTTAACATCCAAGACCTAAACACATAGCACATCAATGAGAAGCAAAAGCCTGGGGAATTCTTTAAACTAGATATATACAAGGCCATTTGAAAACGCAAAGGCACACTGATAAATCTGACTTAAACAAGACTGACACCAAACACGTCACCTATGAATTGTCTGACTATAAAGTCATCAACAGAGCTGAAGAAAATCTTTATGGGGGGGTAAACCTTCTTGAGGTGGTGGCTAAATGAATCTAAACGTGTACAAAATACACGAAACTTTTCTTTAAAACAGAGGCCATAAATTTGAAGAAGTGGGGGAGAGAGGCGGGAAGACTAAGAGGGAGAAAAGGGAAGGAAAAAATGTATTTATAATCTCAAAAAAGTCAATTTTACTGGAAACCAATAGAAAATCCGAAAGATATGAACATATCCAAGATGGAAACATTGAAGGAGAAACAGGATAATTTCTTACTTAAATAAACAATGTCTAAGCAATGTTAACAGATTAAGAAAAAAAAGAAAAATCAGAGAAAATTAGCTTCAAGTATAAACGGATAAAATGAACAAATGTTTTTCCTGAGCCATACTTGATAAAACAAATGTTTTTCAGTGGTAAATAAACTTGAAGAAAAGGACCATGGGTTTTATTCTTCCTTCTTGACATGGAATGAGTATTCTGTAATTTTCAGATATTTATTTTATAGTCAAGGATTTTGGCTATGTGTAAAGACATCCCTTAACTCAGCTAATTTACATGCTTTCACTTCTAAGTCTTAAATATGTATCACCCTGAATTACCAAATTCTTAATTAGACATTCAAGAAGACAGACTTTCATTAATTTTTAATAAGAAAAGAGATAGTAGGACAATGACTCAGGACTGGAGTAAAACTCTGAATTATTAAATATTTAAGTGGAATCAGGCCATATCTAATAAAGTTTATAAATCCAAGATTCAGGTGACATTTTCTTGTATAAAATCTCATGTCAAAAATCATCTGCCTTACTAACCACCGACCTAACACTGCAGACAGGGAGCATGCTGGTTTACACCAACTACTCCAGACTTCTACAACAGTCAGCGGGGCAAGGAAGAACAACTCCATGATTTTGTCAAGAATGTTTTCTTATAGAAAGCCTGTATTTCCTCTGAGACGATTTGTGCTTCTTACCTCTGCCTTTTGGAGTGATTTCAGCCACCAAGTCATCAACAGTAACGTGTTCTAGTCCTTTTTCTTTAATTACCTCTTATGCAAAAGCAAAAAACAAATCATATCATTTAAAATCATTATCTGTAAGAAAGATTTTCATAGAGGAAGGGTTAAAATCATGTTTTTAGAGTATAGATTGGTCTTTATATAAAAAGAGGACACTTCTTTTTTCTTTTTTAATGAAAATTAATGGTCTCATAAGTGTATCAATCTCCAGATTACAGTCAGTTGGTTCATCCTTCCACTAAATGACTTAAGCAAACAAATAGCAGGAATACTTAGGATAAATAAGAATTGTGCAGTGTCAAATGTAACTTTTGTAAAAATCTGAAAATTTGTAATTTAACAGATTTTACTGTAATTATAATAAGTTTAAATGCATCAAGGAAATAAAATTTATTATTGGAGCCTATGTTATAACTTTATAGGCAAGAATTAGGATGTTGAGCTACTTTGTTTTCTCGTCTCCAGTCTGGACCAAAGGAAACAAGAGGGAACACAATCACATTTACTGGACCCTTTAGCACTTGCGACTTTCAGTATCCACAGTAACACCCACGTCAAAGGCGAGGCAGCTAAAGCACAAAGTTCAGTCACTTGCACATGGCTGAAAACAGGCTCCGGTCAGGGTGTGCACACTCAGCTTCCCCCTTTATTTACTTGTCCAGATGTTTTTTTTAAACAGTTAATAAAGACACAGTCTATTATGTTTTACTTGTAAGAAATGTAATAAGGACAACTCATTAAAGATAATTAGAATTTCACTCTATCAAAAGCTGTGCCAGAAAAGGGATTCATAGCTACCAAAAGTAATAGACTTTTACTGTACATTTTCTACAGTATGCTTAATCCCCTGACGACACTGTAACAGAACACATGACACAATTCCTCCCAAAATTCCTCTACATCTACCAATCATCAAGTGCTTATTTTATTAATGACAAGTCCATCAAGATTACTAGCATCACTTAGAAACCCCGGCGACTATACAGAGAATCTTCACTACTTGTGCTTCACTTCTGGAAAATTCTAAAAATTCAGGAATTGAGTCTAAAAATATCACCGAGAAGAAAACTCTCAGCATAAGACTCACTTTCCTATCTGCTTAAAATGATGATAGAGGATTTACACCGTAAGATATGAACTACTCTTTGCTGTAATGATGCCCAGACCAACCCAGTTCGGAGCAGGAGCCCTGGCGTATCTAAGTGAACGGATTACCTTTACAGTGTGCCTTCAACTGATCCTTCCAGCCGCACTCGATTAGTTTAGCTCGCAGCAACTCTTTGAGGCTGTTTTAAAAGGAAATGTTTTCAAGTCAATCGTAGCAAGATACTTTAAATAGCAATGTCTGAAGCAAGGTACCAGTACAAACTGTTCAACTACAAACCCTGCTTTCCGTCCCCAGGCTTTACCTGGGGTCAAATCCCGAGTCACTGATTACTTTCCAGATGTTACACAAGCCAGTTCTCGGCCTCACTTATCGTCAGGTTCCAAATCTATTCACTGACTCCAGTCTCAGCCTGCCCCAGGTCTGTCCCCATTCACTGACTCCAGTCTCAGCCTGCCCCAGGTCTGTCCCCATTCACTGGCTCCAGTCTCAGCCAGCCCCAGGTCTGACCCCATTCACTGACTCCAGTCTCAGCGTGCCCCATGTCTGTCCCCATTTACTGGCTCCAGTCTCAGCCTGCCCCATGTCTCTCCCAATTCTCATACTTCAGCAACTGGCATGGCTATTGTACTATAATTAGCAGGATTTTCTTTTCTAAACACTCTCTTTCCCTGCAGACCACCAGTCTTTCAACAGCCCCAGAGACATGTCAACCTTGACGCCTGAGTAGGGCTTTTGAGAGCCAAAACACTTCATTTTCCCTCCCACTTTCTCTCCTTCTTCTCAAAATGACAATGTCATTCTTCTGGATACTTGGGAGCGTCCTTCGACTCGCTATGCAATGTATGAGTAAGTCCTGCAGTTTCAGTTTTAAAATGTTTACCTAGAATTTAAATGTTTCTCTGCCAAGAGTGCCCTAGTTCTAGCCACCACCACCTCTTCTTGTCTGGACTTACACCTAACTCTCTCCATCCCCTCCTCGCCTGTCCCTTGAGTATGACATTCTCCTCAAAATCTCCCACTGCTTCCCGATTCATCAGGGTAAAAGTCAAAGATTCTACTACAGACCAAAATACTCTGACTTCTCCTCAGTTACGCTTCTGAGTCTGTCTCCTCTCCCTTCACCCACTTTATTCCATGGCTAGGATGTGATTAGGAGACAAGTTTATCTTAGGACTGTGACTCTCTTAGCTCCCCGATTCCTTCATACTCGTCTGATCTCTTGTTTACAAGAGATATTTCACTTTTTCTGTCTACAACATCAGCCTTGCTGCATATCCCCTGGCTTTATTCTTTCCCCAATACTCATGACTGTGTGACATAGCACAGTTATGATGTGAGCATAGGCCCCATGATCCTGGGCACCTAACAGATAATGGTACGGGGCAGCAGGGCATGAATAAGAAAGAGAACGGTAATTTTCCACACACATTGTTACTGATGCTATCTGCACGCACCCAGCACAACATCTGATCTCTCTCCATATGGCTGTCTGCTTTACCTCTCATGGAAAAAGTACACGGCTATGTCCTCCTTTCCAAATGGCTGCTGTTTTCACCTTCACCCCATCACCCCATCACCTTTCTTTTTTTTTTTTTGGTTTTTCGAGACAGGGTTTCTCTGTGGCTTTGGAGCCTGCGCTGGAAACTAGTTCTTGTAGACCAGGCTGGCCTCGAACTCACAAAGATCTGCCTGCCTCTGCCTCCCGAGTGCTGGGGTTAAAGGTGTGCACCACCACCACCCGGCTCCCATCACCCTTCTAACTAATTTTCCTACCATCTATCTATCTTAGCCCCTTCAAAACTACATTCACACTGCCAAAATAATATCCCTACAAGGACAGTGTAACTTAGTCACCTCCTTTCCAAAAATTCCCATCATCTAAGGACAAAGACAGCAACACATGCTTGTGCAAACTCAGTTTTCTGCTCTGTAATAGAAACATAAGCAAACAGCTCTACTAAGTCACTCTCGCTACACAAATCTGGAGAAGATTCTATTTATTTATTTAGAAGATTCTTGTAATTTGAAATATGACCTGGGCATGGCTGATCATAACTTGCCTATTACCTAAGCAAGATGGTAACCAAGTGAGGCTCTTGGCTCTTTGCAGGTAGGATGTAAATCTTGAACTGCTAACCTCTGCCACCTGTGTGTAGGGCCTGCTTGAGAATAAAGACAGTGGAGGAAAGGAGAGCTGAGGGAGGAAAAGACACGGCGTGCAACAGTTTCCAAGGGCCCGGATGCAGTGATGTAAAGAGCACCTTCAGACCATCAATGTTTTCATTACATGAGTTAAAACACTTGTGAAATTAGTAGGTTTTCAAAGGGCAGAATTCTTTTTTTTTTTT
>JAQHUG010000057.1:8250241-8293867 GCA_028555095.1 Dicrostonyx torquatus | reverse complement strand
TTTAAACCCCTCTTCTTCAACTGGGCTTAATGACTGCAGCTTTATCACTTTGGTGATGTTTAAGTGAGATGGCCAAAGTTGAAATTGCTTCATGCTGTAGTCCCTCATTGGGTATTAAATTTGTCAACACAATTCCAGTTCTGCAAATCAGCAGGGAATTATTCCCCCAAGTGATTTTTCTACTAATTTTTAACAGGGTTACTATTGTTTTGGTTTTTTTTGTTTGTGAGTAAAGGATAATATGTGGAACCTGGAGCTGGCGATGTCACTTTATTACGGCATTATCATGAGTTCACTTTAGAACTGAACTAAATTCTAAATTGGGAACATTTGGGTTGTTTTTGTTTTATCATTTAACTCAAGTGAGGCAGACACTGTGTGTTTTAAGTTAGTTAATTTTGGTTCACATTTATATACTCAAGTGTCTTAATTATTCTATTAGATATTGCACCAATTTATCTGATAATTATATTTCTATTAACTTCAGAAATATAAATGTGTAGCCTTGTATTTAAAAGAAAATGGCCTAAAACACTTGAGCAGCAACTGCCTAGTTTAGCCTTCCTTCTTAATGATGGTTCACCAGAGCAAGTCTGATGGGCCGTGCAGTCAACACCTGCTTTATGGAAGTCTATTTTACCTTTATTATTTTATCTATTTATTTATATTTTAAATTATGTATACTACACAAATTATTTGGTGTGGAACAAGAGTAGCAACATATTTGAAGCAAAGGAGGAAACTTTGCCTTTACCACCAGTCTCCCTGCCCAGCCATCTTATTTCCCTTCCTGATGCTAAGCACTGTTCCGTGTCTGCCTGTAATTGGCTGTGAGCAAATTACACATTTGTTTGTGCATGTGTGAATTCATGTTGAATAGTAAACACATTATATCATTCTGTCTTTTTCTTTGTCAGTGTCTCGTTGAGTTTATTATTTTTTGTTAGCAATACAGATCTATCTGAGTACATTTATCTGCTATTTGGGTTTCCTTAGAGTGACTGTTCTATTTCTTCGCCAGCACTTTCTAGACGACAGAACAGTCACACTGTTTGAAGAAGTTGGATTTATTACTTCTTGCAGTAAGGGAGAACATAAGTGAAGGAGAGCCACAGGGTGTCTGGGAGGATTCAGCGTTGGTGATAGGAAGGGATCTGACTCGTGAGGTGATTGGGGGTGGCAGGGTTTAAGGAAGCGGGTGATGGGGCTGTCAAGTGTCACCTAGGAAAGACGACTGGACTGGAGCTCTGCCTATGATAGTCAGGAAGGCGCAGTGGCTCCCATCGTGTGTTGTAGATCCTGTTTGTAGTGATGTGCTATTCCATGTGTGGAAATTCTCATGGAGTGGCGCTGTTTTGCCTTATTCCTTTGTAGTCACAGTGTTTGTCTGGCATGTTTAGTAGAAGAATGCTGTAATTATTGGATTTTGTAGCCAAACCAAGACCTGCAGGAGGCTGCAAAGCCAGCTCCACTGCATCAGGAGCTGCTATTAAACTACATCCCAGTTTTTACTGGCTTAATTTTTTTCTTTATGCTTGAGCTTTATATTAATAGAAATACTATGTAAATTTCTATAGGGTGAATTTTATCAAAGGGTATAATTGTTAAATTTGATTTCTTATCATTTTTATAAGCCTCTACATATTTCTTCTGCCAACAGGGCACCTCAGCCAAGGATAGGTGTCAGGGACCGTCGCCCCAACATAGAAACTGGTGTTTTTCCCCAAATGTGTTCCCGGAGGCGCAAGGAAGAAACAGGCTTTCACATCATCACCTTTTAAAGGCCGCTTAGGACTTCTCTGTCCTTTACAGCGTGACCTTGCATTTATTCCCTTTCCCTCAAGCCAATATGCTCTGAATGCCCTCTGCAAAATGCTCCTCCACCCTCAGGAATTCTCAATTCACATTCTTTTTCCGGGGACTTCATTCATCTCACACACACCTGCATTCCTTTACCAGCCTTGGAGTCAGCCACTTCTCATCGAGCAATCTACAAGTGAAAAGGAAGGCTGGAGCCAAACCCTTATCTATTGTCTTTACAAATTGTTAGCTTTCAGCTACCAAGTTGCATGTCGTCCTCAGGCTGGCAGATATCAGAGCCCACAGATAGGCATTGCAAGTTTAATTGTTTTCTCTTTGATAATGTTAGAATATTATTTTACCTTTAAAAGACATTTTTTTAACAGGACTTAAGGGCTCTTGAGGTTTCAAGAACAAGCCGATGTTTTTCTGGATATTAGCCCTGTGTGTGCTGTCTTTGTTTCCTGAGTGTCGCTGTTTTGTATGGACAGTCATCGACTGACTACAGTTATTAAACCGTCCTCTGTCAGTCGTTTACTTCCTCAAAAGCTTTCAAGTTATTAATCCTACTGAAATACGTAGTAGTCCTCTGTTTGTCAGAGATGCGCTTCCCCAGAAGTATGCTACTACCAGTATCGTTTGTTGATGAGTCTGTCTGTTCTCATTTATTGGAAGTACCATGTCGTGTTCTGAATGCAGGCATGGACATCAGCCTATGGCACCATTCCTGTTAACTGACCTCCGTCTAACTGATTGGATTCACTGACCTTGTTCTGTTTCCTCTGTAAAACATCGGGACTGGAGACTGCAGTAAGCCAAATGTTTACTGATGGTGGCTGTACTGCACAGTGTAAATGCATTTCAGTACTGCTATAATATATAATCTTGATATAATCCTGTTTTACATTGATAATATTCAGATTTATGTTTCTAAAAGCAGTTGTTAGCTATGCCTGCTATTTTATATTATTTAATTCAACATTACCAAATATAACATGAGTAAAAAAAATGAAAGATAATTTCATAAATGACTAAAGTGGTTTGGTTTGCTTCTTTCAAAATCTTGTGGTTAGAAAGTATAGATTAAAACAATTATAGAATCACAAGAATAAAATGCATAAAGCAAGGATTACTTTCCTTTGTAGGGAACTCTGACAATTAAGCATTTTTAAATGTGCAACTGAATATAGAAAATATAGTGATTTATGAGCATTTATTTCCTAAATGGTAAATTTCGAATATACTTTTTCATGAAACGTTTTGGTGAGTCTTCTTGTCATAGCTCTATATTGTAAAGGCAGATAACAACTGAAAATTTGTTAACAGAAATCTAAGTTTGCATTATCTAAAGGTAATGCTTCCCTTGCCTTCAGACAGGGCTTCCCTGTACAGCCCTGTCTGTGCTGGAACTCGCTCTGTAGACCAGGCTGGCCTCACTCACAGAGTTCTGGAATTAAGGCACATTTATTTGTTTTTCAGGATTTTTGAGGGGGTTCATTTTTGTTTAATAATACTTTTTTTTTTTTTTTGCTATAGAACAGTGGTTCCCAACCTGTGGGTCACAACCCATTTGGAAGTCACATTCCTTTCACAGGGGCCTAAGACCATTAAAAAAAAAAAATCCACTGATACATTGCACTTCATAACAGCAACAAAATTGTAGCTATGAAGTAGCAACAGAAATTATTTTATGGTTGGGGATCAGCACCACGTGATTAACTGTATTTAAAGGTCGCAGTGACATGAAGGTTGGAAATCACCGTTGTTGAATATTATCCACATAGGCATTTGAAATACAGTGTGGTATTTCAAGTTAGAAAATTGACACTAGTGATCATTGGCCATAAAGCTAAGAGAAAGAAATGAGATTACTGCACCATGCTAGCCTCTTTGACATAACAGCTACAGTACTCAGTCACTTGGAAAGGAAACAGTCTCTGTCAGGAATCACGAAGTGGCATCTCCCTATTGGCTTCTCATGGGAAACTCGACGACAACAAAGGAGTGGAATTTCCACAGGGTTCTGTGATCGTTGGGTTCCTCCCTGCGTGGGTCTTTACTCCCCTGTCTGATCATCACCACAGCTGCCGGCTGGCCCCCTTGCAGGGCGTAACCTAAGGGCAAAGGTGGTGATGTAAATTGTTGTTCGCCACCTGTCCCATCTGCTGTTTTTATTTGTTAAAATCCTAAAGTTCATACTTGAAGGGAAATTGACGCAACTTTCGAATATGGAAGTGCAGGTGTACTGTAGGTATTTTGGCTGTATACAAATCAGGAAGAGGAAGAGATTTGTTTATAATCCTTGGTTTCATTTCAGGACACTGCCTTAGGAAAACCTCGAGAGGTGTTTCGACTTCCTACAGATTTGACATCATATGACAACCGTCTTTGTGCATCTATCCATTTTACATCCCCTACCTGGGTTACCTTGTCAGATGGAACTGGAAGATTATATGTCATTGGAACAGGTGACCGTGGAAATAATCCTGAAAAATGGGAAGTGAGTTGTTTTTGTTCTTTGTAAGACTTGTGCAGAATCCAGAAGGTGTGTGCAAGCCAGACGGAGAGCCGCTGACTGCCCGCGCTGTGTTTGTGACGCACCCCATCATGATTCTGGGACATTGCGCTATTTCTTTTCCTCGTGTCCATGCATTTCAAATGTCCTGTTATTTGGTCTTTTTTTTTCTTTTATCAAGAGTGCTAATCATATTTCTCTTTTATAAACTATGCATTTAAAATATGTTTAACTTCCCCTACAGATTATGTTTAATGAAGAGCTTGGGAATCCATTTATTATAATTCACAGTATCTCATTGCTGAAAGGTGAAGAACATTCAATATCTATGCTGCTTCTTCGAATAGAGAAGGAGGAATTGGACACGAAAGGAAGTGGTTTCTACGTTTCTTTGGAGTGGGTCACTGTCAGTAAGAAAAACGAAGGTAAACAAGATTCCAAACCTTCGTTTGTGTGGGCTTGAAATGCAAGATTGACTGCTTGCTTCTTGAGCAATGATAAACAGTGCTTCTAAAAAGGCTATGATATGCTTCTACAACCAACTGTGCAGTTTCTTTAAAAGAATTACATGAATTTTGGAGACCTTAAATTGTAAATAGTAGTTTCTTGTTCTGCCCACCAGTTCCCAAATGCCCAGCCCCTGCTTTCCAAATTACCACATAGAGTCTTGATAAAAATTATTAATAAAAGTAATTGCTGGGCCAATAGTTCAGGCTGGTTACTAATTAGCTCTCACCTTTAAGTTAACCCATATCCCCATTTATGCTCTGCCAGGCGGGACCTTTATTAACATGGCATGTTCATCTCCTGCTCCCTCTGCATCTGGCTGGCAACTACTCAGACTCTGCCTTTTCTTCCCATCATCCTTAGTTCGGTCACCCTGTCTGTACTTGCTGCCTGGTTACTGGCCAGTCGCCATTTTATTAAACCAATTTGAGTGACAAATATTTACAGTGTACAAGAGGATTATTCCAGAGCACTTATTTTGAAACAGCTGAAAGTTTATACCTAAAAGTTCATATATATGAGCATAGATATGAATAGCTGTTGTAAGACACACATAAGCCTCGTCCACAGCAGATGTAACACTGACACAGACCAAAGTCACCACCATGTATAGCTTACTGAGCCGTTGAGTTCACTGGGGCTACATACAGGAGCGTAAATAATGCGTTACTTGCCGGAGCCTGTGTGGTGCGAAGGCAGCTGTGGAACTGAAAAGCTCACCCCCACATTGGTAACAAACTCACAAAACTGTCTCCCTGCAGTCTACCCAACATGCGGGAGCATCTGCTGTTTGCCTTATACAACCGTGGGAGGGCCTTTGAATTTTTGTTTCATTCACCTGAGTCTTATGAACCTCTCTTCTTTCTAAATGAGGACTTGTTTCAATTTACAGGAAATAGCTATCTAATAGTAAATTTTATTTGAATAAAAGTATATTTAAATATAAATACAGGAAGATGGAGTGGATGCCTTTATTTTGTTCAACCTAGTCTTTTGCTCCTGTCTTCCCAAAAACTTTTACAGAACCTTTCTCATCCATATATGTCAGACTTCTAGCATGACATTAAAAGGTAGTTTCTTGTGTGTTAATTAGATTCCTTAATGGTGAGGGCCTGTTCTTTGATTTTGCTTAGTTTAAGTGATGTATCTAATGCGGTTCCTTTCTGTTACTCTCCACTTCAGTAGCTAAGAGAGTTTGCTGGTTGTTCTTTGGTTTCTTTGTTTGTTTTGTGTTTTCAATGTTGACTTTTTCTCACTGCTCTTCCTTATTCACTGAGGACTAAATTAGCTGAAGTTCTTCATCACTGCAAAAAAACTCACTGCCAATTTACATTTCAGATACAGGCTATTAATACATATTTCCTAACAGGAATAACCACTGTATGGAGTGTCTGTATCCACATGGATTTTTGTTTATACATAAGCTGAATAAATCTTCATTTATTTCCCCCAGCATTAATTTCCATCTCTATAGGCTGTAGCTGTATTTCAGGAGTTGGGACCAGACAGTAATCGTACGTTGGTGTCGCAGCTCTTCACCTGCGCTGTTATGCCCTGAAAACAGCAGTGGATAGTTTATGAAGGAACGAGGAAGCTGGGCTCCAAAATACTTAGGGACATTGAAGCTTGAGTAATAAGAATTGTTATAGGTTATTTAAATATTCTTTGGTTTGTTCTCTACCTTTGGAAATGAAAAGTCATGCTTAACCCTCAAACTGTACAAATATAGGTAGAGATTCAGCTTTGGCTCCTGGGTAGTAGTTTGAAGACTACTACTTCAAGAAAAGTGGAAGTGATTTTTTTGTTTATTTTTTGTCTTTTTTTTTTTCTGTATATGATTTGGCTCGTTAGAGGAGGAATAATCCTGCCTGTTCCTTCACCCTCTTCAGGAGTCAGTTCTGTAGCTGCAGGTCAGTCCATGCTACTTAGCAGGCGCCTGCAGCTCTCCGCAGCAGCTTGGTGTTGCAGCCCCTCTTCCTCTCTCCCTCATTGGGACAGGCACATTTAGCTTCCTCTTTTCTCCTAGGATTGTTATTTGTGGAACTCAGCAATTCTCTTAGGATTCTTTTTTTATTTCGCTGTTCTTTTTAATACCTTGTCTTTCCCAATTATTACTAATATAATTCTGTTATTATTCTTTTTTAATAATTTAACCCTCCAGTGTGTGTATGTGTGTCTGTTCAGGTGCATGCAGATGACACCTTATGTTTTAAGATAGTGTTTCTCACTAGTCTGGAACTCACCAAGTAGGCTAGGCTGGTTGGCAGTGGACACACCTGCTCTGCTTCCCTGGCCGGGAAAAGGAGGACACATGGCACTGTGCATGGCTTTTTACATGTGTATTCTGGGGACCCAAGTCAAAGTCTCGTATTTGCAAAGCAAGCACTTAACTGGCTGAGCTGTGTTTCTAGTCCTTTTGATGTCTGAATCTAACACAGCAATAGTATTTTTCTGCACCACGTTGAGGGGAACATAGAATAAATTATATTGTGTTGTCAGTTAAGTTGGAAAATGAAAATGTTTAGTATCCCCCAACATACTAAGAATGCTAAAGTTTCTAAGTTTTATTTAGCAGAATAAAAAATTTCATCATGGAATCTGTTGCTTGACACCTGCTGTAATTTTCTTTCCCAACACATATTAGAAAAAGTCATCCTTAGTTTGGGGTCTTGAAAGAAATGTAGTACTATTTGGTATGCATGTTTCTGGGGATGAAATACAGAAGTTTTTAGTTCATTCATGAAATTACAAGCTGGTTCTTAAATAGTTACGAACTGAATGTGTGGCTATAGGTGAGGATGTAGAGTAAAAATAATAATGTTTTAGAGAAAAATGTATTGTTATATTTAATTTGTAACACTGGGTTAATTTTTAACTACATAGTGTTAAGTTTATAAAAATATGAATAATGTAAAGGTATATAGTCACTTGAAATGATTTTTTTATGTTTGCTCCCTGGTTTGTATTCTTTCCTTCCTTATTATATTTTTAAATTATTACATTTTTAAAATTTTTGTGTAATTTATTTTGATCATGTTCTTTTCCCTCCCCTAAGCCCTCCCAGATCCTCCCTACCCAACTTCATGTTCCTTCATTCTTTCTCAAAACACCAAAAGGTCCCAAAACAAAAAAGCAAGAAAGCAAAATAAAAAACTAAAAAACTAAAATAAAAAATAAAACTAAAATAAAAAAACTAAAAACACACACACACATACAAGAAAACAGTCCTCTTGATGTTTTACATGTATATTTTGGGAACCAAAGTGTTGGTCAACTACTCTGCCCTAAAGTGTGCTTGTATGCCCAGTGATACTGCATAGGGAAAAGCTGATTTTCATTTTACCAGCAGGTATCTATTGATAATTACCTCCTCATTAGTAGTGGGACTTTGCATACACTTTGACTTATACTTCTTTGTGCTAGAGTTTTATCTGTCATGAACTTGTACAGGTCTTGTGCTTACTGTCACAGTCTCTGAGTTCATGGGTCTATTAGCCTTGTTTTGTCTAGATAACACTGCTTCCTTGAAGTTATCTCTGGTCTTTCCACTTCATCTTCTGCATAGATTCCTGTGGTAGTTTGAATGTAATTGGTCCCCATAAACTCCTAGGGAGTGACACTATTAGGAGGTGTGGCCTTGTTGCAGGAAGTGTGCCACTGTAGGAGTGACATAGGTCTCCTGTGCTCACACTGTGACCAGTGTCTCAGTTCACTTCCTACTGCATTCTCATCAAGATGGAGGACTCTGAACTCCTCCAGCACCATGTCTGCCTGCACACTGTCATGTCCCGCCATGATAATGGACTAAACCTGTGAACTGTAAGCCACCCAGTTAAATATTTTCCTTTATAAGAGTTGCTGTGGTTATGAGGTCTCTTCGCAGCAATAGAAACCCTAAAGACAGATGTTGGTACCACGAATTGGAGTGTTGTTGTAATAGGGCCTGACCATGCTTTTGTTTGGAGGATGTGGACTCTGGGTTAGGAAAGCAGCGGAAGGCTTTAAGCGCCGCTTACTGGGCTGTACTAGTACGAACATGGAAGACAGTGGTGCTAAGAGTTATTTGAACCGTGGGGGCCTGGAGGAGAATATTAATAACTATGTGGCTTAGAGATCGTTCTTGTGATATTTTGGTGAAGAATGTGGCTGCTTTTTGCCCTTGTCTGAAGAGTCTGCCTGAGGCTAAAATGAAAAGAAAGTTTTGAGTTAACGCTGTTGGCAGAGGAAATCTCAAAAGAGCCTAGTATAGAATTTGTTGTGCGGTTACTAGTTTTAGCTCTATTGAGAATTTATAATGAAAAGGAGCAGGCTGAGCAAGGAAAAGTAGAAACGGCATGATTTGAGGAGAGAAGGAGCACCAGGATGTAGAATGGCGCTAAGTCCTGTGTTCAAGGAGACAGACATTGAGAAATGGAATAAAGGAGCAAGAACCCACAGTCAGATGTGGTGTGCACCTTTAATCCCAGCACTTGGAAGGCAAAGGCTCGTGGATCTCTGAATTTGAGACCAATCTGGTCTACAGAGCAAGTTCCAGGACAGCCAAGCTTAGGCACTGAAGGAAACTGTCAGAAACACAAAGCTGGTGAAGATGTGTTTGAACAAGGGGGCCATGGTTCTAGCCATAGCAAGCAGCAGAACCTGGCAGCTTTAGCCACATGATTCTAGAGTCAAGGATAGAAGAACGGTATCATGGAATCTTCCTGTCCAACTAAAGAAAGCCACTGAGGTCATGCATGTGTCAGGGGTGTCCCTGAATGAAGGCTATTGTGTGAACCGGTGAATGAGAAAACCTCGATTGCCTTGGAGAACCCAAGATGTTGTAGATGCCAGAGTCCCTGGATATCTGCTGAGGAGAGCTGCTCACAGGGAGTGCAGCCAGCGCATGGAAGTGTGTCACAGTCAACAGAGCTGAAAGGAGTTGGAGATCTGAAGAGTGCTTTGACATGGAGATGGAGAGTTTAGAGTTTGCCCCGCTGTCTGTCAGTCTTGCTTTGGTCCCGTGTTTCCTCACTGTGTTCCCTTTCCTATTTTTGGAATGGTAATGTACATCCTGTTGCTATTATTTGCTGGAAGTATGTGATCTGCTTTTTCATTTTGATTTTGTAGGGGATTATGGTTGAGAGATTGTATGAATCTCTGAAGAGGCTTTGAACTTTAGACTTTAAAATATTGTTAAGATTGTAATAGTCTATGGGCACATTTGAAGTTGGACTAAATGCATTTTGAATTATGATATTGTTGCAAACTTATGGAGACCAGGGAATGGAATCTAGTAGCTTGAATGTAATTGGTCCCCATAAGCTCACAGGGAGTGGCACTACTAGGAACTATGACCTCATTAGAGTAGGTGGGGCCTTGGAGCAAAAATGTCACTGTGGGGTTGGACTTTGATGTCTCATGTACATTCAAGCCACAATCAGTGTCTCAGTTCACTTCCTATGACATTCTGATTAAGATGGAGGACTCTAAGTTCCTTCTCCATCATCATGTCTGCCTGCACGTTGGTTGCCATGTCCCACCGTGATGATAATCCACCCAGTTAAATGTTTTCTTTGTAAGAATTGCCATGGCCATGATGCCCCTTCACAGCAATAGGAACCCTAAGAAAATCCTTGTGTCGTGAGAGGAGTATGATGTAGACATCCCATTCAGGGTTGAGTTCTCTAAGATCTCTGTCTGCGCAGTATCCAGTTGTGGGTCTGTCTCAATTCTCTGATGCAAGCTGAGCAATGCAGTGTTCAGGGTCCCAGCCAACCGCATTGCCTGTGGGGTTCTTTTATCTGAAGTGTTCCGAGTATGTAGAAAACAATCTGTCTTCATTAGAGAATAAGTTCATTAAAACTTTAAAATCCAGTTAAATTGGTATTTATTGTAAAGGTTTTAAGTTATTTCATTATTAATTATAATAATTGTAGAATTCTATCTTGGTATATAAGAATCAATTACTCTGTAAATGTTTTATTTTTAGAAGCCTTTATTAAGTAACGAGGAAAAATATTCATTCCACACGTTCCCTAGCTCTCAGCTAGTGTCTCTTTTCAAAAGGTGCCTATTACATACCTGCTGGGAAAGTAGTTAGTCCCTTTGAAGGTCTAGGCTTTGTTCTCCAGATGACATTGTGCAGGTTGGATGTATTTTATGTATGTGTCATTCACTGGGATTAGCCACTAGGCACGTGTGACTATTGAGCACTGGAAATGTGATGAAGTAACCGAGGTAGTACATTTTTAAATTTACTTAATTTTAATTAAGCTGCCATTTGCAGCAAGTAACTGCTGTACTGGACAGTACAATTTAGAGCAAATTTCATCAAACCAGTGTATTAAAGTAGGGATTTATTTGAGGTAGATAAAGTTGTCAGGAGTGTGTGTGTGTGTGTGTGTGTGTGTGTGTGTGTGTGTGTGTGAATGTGGAGGCCAGAGGACAGTTATGAGAGTCAGTTCTCTTTTCCACCATATGGGTCTTGCGGATCAAACTCTTCTCTTGTGATCAAGGTTGGTGGCAAGAGCCCTTACGCACCGAGCTAGTGCCTTGTTGGCCATAAGTTGTCAATTTTTTATTCCTAAAAAAGATCTTTTAAATTGTAGCTTTTCATAATACTTTCCTACAGACAGTAGAAAGTATGAAATTACGAAGCATCAAGTTCTCCGGGGAAAGTCGGTGCCACATTACGCTGCTATTGAGCCCGAGGGAAGCGGTCTAATGATTGTGTCCTATAAGTCCTTCAAGGTTATTTCGGTTCATCAGGATCCTGAAGAAAGTATGGATGAAGACGGGTCAGAGAAAATCAAAGGTAATTTAGCCTGCCCGGGGGCGCCCATGTGTACTCATGTACATACACATGTATGTCTGCTTTGTTAGGAGTCCCACTAGGGCACAATAGATTGCTTTCTCTTCATTTTATTCCATGCCCCCCTTTTTTTTGAAAGATTCTCCCTGAATGATGTGAACTAGTTTAGCTTCGTAATTTTGTAATAATATGGTGCTTTAGAAATTGCAGTTGGCTTACTCGATTCTCTGTTTAATACTTAATAAATAATACTTAAAGATAATAAATAATTAGATAAATGATGTTTATGCTAACAATGGATAAGGCGGTATGATAATACTCTTCTAAAATACGGCCTAATGTCCATATTCTTACCTTCATATAAACCGGCAGTTCCTTGACAGTAAGTGGATTAAGGTCATGAGGTCATGCCTTAAAATGGAAAGGTCAGCAAGGGCTTCTGGAAGCAACTTGTATTTATAAATAAAGGCTATTGTTTTGCATACCCCAGAATAGTATAGTTCACAAAATTATATAGAATTTGATAATCACATATTCTTTGCATCTGCCTTTTATTCTGAAATGACTAAATGATGTGGAATAAATTTAGGGACTGAAGAGATGACTCAGAAGATAAGAGCACTTGCTGATCTTGCCACCTGGGTGTGATGCCTAGCACCACATGGTGGCTCACAACCATCCTTATCTTACATACATGTAAGCACTCACACATATTAAATAGAAATAAAGAAAGCTTTAAAATAAAATTGGCCTCCGTATATTTGAGTACTTTTCAAAAAAGATTAATCCTTTATAATTTAATTAATGTTAAAAATATGATCCCAAATTTATGAACGTGTGAGCCTCTGGCTACAGAAGGAATCGTGCCTTCAGGGCCTTCTCTTCTCTTCCTTCCTCACTGTGTTTCCTCACACAGCTTTTGGTGGACGAGGACTTCTTCCCAGCAAGTGCACTCTCCTTGTTTCATTGCTAAATGTACTAGAGTCTCTACCAAGTCAGTGTTCTGAAAGCAGACCTCCGTGCCTTAGAACTCATTCCCTAGCAGGTGTGAAGGACTGAGAGCCTTGATCCCCGGGGATGTCTCTGCCTCCCTACTGCGGCCACCAAACCAGTCCCAGCCGAGAGCACAGTGTGCATTTGTGTCCGACTGCTGGTTTTCTTGTCGACGCTCTGTCTTACGTCCTGTATCCCCTTGCAATTTATCAATCGTTGTTTGTGATTTTTTTTCACAATAATGAAGGAAAAGAGGATATTTTAAACTATATGTGTTTGATTGGTTAGCATTCTTAACACTTCTGAGACTAGAAACTGGTATCATTCTCTGTGAACCTCATGAAAATGGTACTTGTGGATTATTTGGTATTATCATAATAAGACAAACAGTTATATTTTCTTGTAAAAAATATAGACATAATCTCTAAAGGCACAGGATGACACTTCCAGGCACCCATAGTCAAAAAGGTCTGAGACAGCCTAGTGCACCTTCACCATAAGAAAACAGGGGAAATGTAAATACTCCCTATAAGGGAATTAAGAAGTTCTGAATTTTATTTAGTCTGTTTTCACTAAAACATGTAATTTTACAGGTTCCTCTTAGACTTATTGTCAGAAGCTATGTGATTAGATTGAGTAACTGATATGTTCACATTTCAGGGAGACTGATGTGTGTGTGTGTGTGTGTGTGTGTGTGTGTGTGTGTGTTGTAAATAAGAGGGAGAAGAAGGGGAGAAGTAAAGAGGCAGAAAGTGAAGTAACAAAGTAAGGGGTTGCTGTCAGTGGTATTTATGAGTGCCACCTCTTAATGTATTGGGCGAGCCTGGAAGAGGAAAGTATCGTGTGCATTTGTTACAACTCTTTGTGTCAAATTCCTTGAAGTCTGTGTGCTTACGATTTGTGTATGTGTGAGAGAATATTCTCTAGGAAATACAGTGATTGGCTGGATAGGTTTTCTTTTCGATTTTGTGTGTTACATCTAATTTTTATTATGTAATGCATTTTCTTCTTTCCAGTAGAACCTCTATATTACTGGCAGCAAACTGACGATGATTTGACAGTAACAGTAAGGCTTCCAGAAAACTGTGCTAAGGAAGATATTGAAATACAGTTTTTGCCTGATAGCATCAGCGTTGTGCTGAAGGATGTCCCCGTTTTGAAAGGAAAGCTCTATTCATCCATTGATCATGAAAGCAGTGCATGGACAATTAAAGAGAATGACAGGTATTTTTGTAGTTTTACGTTTGAAATTTAGTTTTTATGATTTTACTTTTTAATATTTTCTTTCTACGGTAGTTATGTTAAAGATGAATGTAATAGTTCCATCCATATTGGCGACTTTTTAGATAGATTAAAAATGCTGAAACTACATCAAAAAGTAGTTGTAGTTAATGCTATACTTCTGTGTTTTTTCATTATCAGCTGCAGATACACTGACAATAAAAGTTGAAGCTATTTATTTTTAATTTGTATCTTAAAGCTTTGTAATGAAATAATTTAAAGTTTAATTTACTTATGAAATAACATTTCCCTGTTCTTTAAAATTTATTTGAAGTCTATAAAAGGTGACACGTTTTCCTCCACCAGTCCCGCCAGTCATTAGTGCATCTTCCCTTCTGGCTGTTGTTACTAATTTCCTTCTAGAGGCATTTTCTGTTATTCTACTAAATGCTTTACTTTGTTTTTAAGGAAAAAATTCTCTGCTATAGACTGTGAGTTTTTTGTTGTTGTCGTTTTTGCTCTTTTGGGGGGCGCACCAGCCAACTCCTAAATAAATCACACAATCACACACAGAGGCTTATTTTTTCTTATGATGTGGGGATTCCCCTCTGGATGCTTTCAATATATTTTATTGCCATTGGTTAATAAAGAAGCTGCTTTCAGCCAGTGGCTTAACAGAGTAAAGCCAGGTGGAAAACCCGAACAGAAAGTGGAGAGAGAGGGTAGGCAGAGTCAGAGACGTGTGTTGATGCTGAAGGGGAAAGACATGAGCCGCCAGCCAGAACCTTATCAGTAAACCACGACCCTCGTGGTGGATATAAAATAATGGAAATGGATTAATCTAAGATGTAAGAGCTAGCTAGGAATACGCTTAAGATATTGGCCCAACAGTTTTGTAATTAATATAGTTTCTCTGTGATTATTTTGGGTCTGGGTGGCCAGAAACAAACTAGCAGCCTCCGCCTACCATGCCCAGTCTTGGCTTGGTTTATTTCTAACCAGCTTTCCTTAAATTATTCCAACCCTTTGCCTCTGGGCTTTTCCCTTTTCTTACTCCTGTATATATTATTTTCACCTTACTCTATGGCTGGCTGACTGGGCTGCTGGGTCCTCTGTCCTTGTTCTCCGACTTCTTCCAGCTTTCTCCTTCTGTTTGTACTCCCAGTCCTACCTGTCCTCTCTCCTGCCTCACTATTGGCTTTCCATCCTTTCATTAGACTATCACACAGAGTTAAACAAAGGAAACATAAACAAAAGTAATACACCTTAAAATAATAATTTACAACATACATATATGCATACATATATATGGTTATACATGTTGAGTTTTTTGCATTTGCAAACAGTAAATTTTAAATATTTTTCCGTTAAGGATGATTATTTTCGGTACTTTATTATGTCTTTGTAAAGTTAAGTCTGTTGGGTAGATCATCATTTAAACAGTTTTCTGTTGTTGAACATTTAAAGTGTTTCCAGTCTTTTGCAACAGTGAATAATTATGTTACTTTGCATATGTAGAATATATATGAAAGATAAATTTCTGCCTTTGAAGAATTAATTTGGAGAAACAAATTTTACTTCGGTAAAATTGATCATTTACATTTCTTTTATATGTTCTGTGTTGAGGACACAAAAAAATTACTAAACCATAAAAGAAAGGTAATTGCACTTGATCTAAATATTTTCAGCTCTTCAGAATTAAAAGTTAAGCCAAATGTGGTGGTGTATCCTTATATCCCAGTACTTAGAAGGCTGAGGATCAGTAATTCAAGGTCATCCTTAGCTATACTTTGAGCCTGAGGTCAATCTGGGTTACATGAAACCCTATCTCTAGAAACCAAAATCAGTTTTTAAAAATTGATATTTTTTTGCTCATATAATAATGTTTTTTTAAACGCAAGACATGAACCATTATGAAAATATTTATATAAAAGACATTTTCAATGCATAAAAGCTCTACAAACTCCTAAGATAAGCAAGGGGCTTAGACTGTCATTCAGTTAGTAGAGGGATTGCTTAGCATGCACAAATTTACTGTTTTTTGGTTTTTATAATATATGGAAAACCAGTTATGTTTGAAGTTCTTTTGAAAGGACAGTATGTGTCCACATCTGTGCGACTGTGTTTATGTGTGATGCATTTAGAACTGGCAGTCAATCCTCCAATACAGCTGGTAGCGCGAACACACTGCTCAGTGCACAGCTTTCCTAGCTTGCCAGTTTGAAGTTGCTTAGCCTCTTAGGTGTTTTCCATTCCTATTTGGAACGTGGACATACAGACAGAACTTATCTGGTGGACATACGGACAGAACTTTATTCGGTTGTGTGAAGCATTAGATGAGAGAAGGCATGAAGTGCCCAAGGTAGTCCCTCTCACACGATGCAGCGTTAGGTGAGTGTGAGCCAGTGTTGTTGCTTTCGTTACCATTCTCCTCAGACCGGCGGACTCCTTAGAGAAAATAACTAAGTCTGGGCATTATTGATTCTGGTGGTAATTTTCAGTGTTAATGATAAGAACTTTTATTATGTAAGTGATATTATTTTGTATAGTCTCTTAAATAGTTGGAGAAAAAAATTTAGTGCTTTAATTGTTTTTTGAATTCATGATAATAACATCCTTGCTAAAGAATAGTTGGTAAGTTTGCATGTTTACTTTGATAATTACAATAATAGGTTATATTGTATTCTTGGACTTGTGTGCTTGAAGCTGTGCTCCAGGATGTGAGTTGAGTTAGTGTGCTGCGCATTTACTAGAGACGGTGCATGGAAAAGATTCCTTACTGTGGACACAACACAAGGCCTGCCACCTGAGTTGCCTCTCCTGTCCAAAGGACACAGGCGGCTGCCTCCTCCTCTGCCTGGGCTCTGCCCTGACCCAGCGCTTCATTTTCCTGCAGCATATGCTCTTGATTGCCTGGTCTCTGGCACGGCCTGCCTCTGCAATGGGAGTTTCTGTTTACCGGCTTAAATGTGTAGAATCAGATATAAAGCAAGTTATTAACATTTTCCTGTGTTACAAAGTTTCTTTTTAATTCCTACCTTTGTTTTCAGTTCTTTAAAAGTTCATGTTTTAAAAATTAACGTTGACATTAATTTAACTTGCCCTGTCTTTGATTAAAATTACGTGTTAAGGCTATTAGTGTCTGATAGGTCTGTATCCTAAGAGGTTAGTTGTGGCCATTTGTTGCTGTGTACGCTGCACTGCACGTCTGTCTGCTGTGTCCCATAGACCCATGCTGCACTGCAATCTGTCTGCTGTGTCCCATAGACCCATGCTGCACTGCAATCTGTCTGCTGTGTCCCATAGACCCATGCTGCTTGCACTTTTAGTACTTGGATTTAGTAGCGCACTACATCCCTGCATTCCATTTTCACTCCAGTTCTGTCTTCGGGCCATGTGGAGCTCCGTTTCTAGTGGCTCTTCCATGTTTAGTTATAAAGGTTATTTATCATTGGATTATAGATAAAAGTCAAAGTGAGTAAGATTTTTGTTAAAATATTTTCTAGATACTAGATAGGTAATTTTTACGTCCGCCTCCTCCTCCTTTCTTTCTAGTCTTTCCCTTTGTTCTTTTTTTTCCTCTCTCTAATTTTGATATGTGCCTTAGCCCCAAGTGGCCATGAACTCTTGATTCATTGATGTTTGAGCCTACTAAGTGCTGGGATACTGTAATGAAATACCACACCGGTTTAAATGAATAATATTTAATGTAGCATGTTTCTCATTTAATCTTCTAGCTTGGAGATTACTCTGATTAAGAAGAATGAAGGTCTGATGTGGCTAGAGCTGGTTGTTGGTAATAAACAGGGGGAACATCTAAGGGACCCAGCCCAGTGTGCTGCAATAGCAGAGCGCTTGATGCACCTAACCTCCGATGAACTGGTGAGCAATTGCAGTAGGATAACAGCCCCGTCCAAGAATCGAGGAGTTTATTACATGAAAATTATACCATGTCAAACATTAGTGTGCCTTTCCTTACGTAAATGTCGCCGATAAGTGATTATCAACCTAATTAATGTTTTAATATGGATTGAAGTTCTAATATTTATATGTTTTATTATGAATATATATACAGAAATGTGAAGGCATATTTTACATGGTGTATGTGCATAGCTATATCTTGAGATTCCTTAAAAGAATCAACTAGGGCTGGAGAGATGGCTCAGAGGTTAAGAGCACTGGCCTCTCTTCTAGAGGTCCTGAGTTCAATTCCCAGCAACCACATGGTGGCTCACAACCATCTGTAATGGGGTCTGGTGCCCTCTTCTAGCCTGCAGGTAGAACACTGTGCCTCCTACTTCTTTCTCAAGTCGAGTCTTGAGTTAAGGTTTGTGGGGATGTGGAAGATTGCTGTTTGTTCCTACTTGACCATCTTCTGGCTCAGTAATTTGTTTAATGGATAAAATATTTCCTTGATGACAGTGACCTGACAGCGCTGATTCAGCTAGAATCAGGTAGAAAACATTATCATGTTAATAACTTGCAATAGCCTATTGAAAATTTGAAAACATTTACCAATACTTTAGAACATGGATAATATGATCATTTACCAAAAGTGCTATTGGCGTGTAATTGTCTTATTGCCGTGTTGAATTACAGCGATAAAGAAGATTCTGAACGATCACTCTGCAGTGTTAGGTGCATCCTGGACTAGAAAGAGAGATTAGCATACTGAAAGTGAATGTCTTTACCAAAGAGAAGTCGGCCAACAGGCATTAACAATTTCAAGAATACTGGAATTCGTATGCCAGGCCACAAAGTGTGATTTCCTAGCTCTGCTTACAAAGCCCTATCTCTTAGACTCATCCGATCAGCAGATTTTATTATGACCAGCTTTGTTGAGAGTATAATCGTTACACTAGAAGATATTGTAGATAATTAAGCTGAAGGCTTTTTAAACTTGATGGTTTCGAAGAAGCATTGATATTTATGAAAGAAATATCAGTATACTTATGGTCCCAAACGGTGTTTTATGAAAAATAGAGACATACAGTATTGTCATGTATATCTAACATCAGTGACCTAGGGAAATGGTAGATTGTATATTGTTTGTTCTCTTTTTCAGTGTTTGGAAGTTGTCTACCCATTTTTGATACCTAGGTAATACTTATAAAATGATTAGGGAAATCATCCTCCATCGTGGAAGAGATTATGCAATGTTGTTGTTGTATCTTAGCCATCTGAGCTTTGAATTTCCTTTATTTGGCGTTTTTAACAATTCAGTTTAACACATAGAGCGTTATCTTAAGTATCACTTTCTGTTGACTTTAAATTTTTTACTTTCTTAATTGCTATGTTTATCTCTCCTTTGCTTGGTTTCTTATTTTTCTGCTTTGGAGGTAGCATAGATAATTAATTTTTAAAATAATCATTTAATATATACACTTCTTTTTTTGGGCTAGTATTTGTGTATATGTTATATGGCTATCTCTGACATTATTTGTCTTTTAAAGAGTATTATTTCAAAGCTGGGCGGTGGTGGCGCACGCCTTTAATCCCAGCACTCGGGAGGCAGAGGCAGGCGGATCTCTGTGAGTTCGAGGCCAGCCTGGTCTACAAGAGCTAGTTCCAGGACTGACTCCAAAGCCACAGAGAAACCCTGTTTCGAAAAACCAAAAAAAAAAAAAAGAGTATTATTTCATTTAAGAATTATGAAATATATCCATTCCATTATCATTTGTATTGTCATGCATTTTATTTTTGTCTCCAATCCCTCATAATACAGTATTTTTAGCCTTGGTTAGTTTTTTGAAGAAGAGCAAAAGTGAGAGGAGACAAGTCGTTCCCTCTCTTTCGTGGTCCTCGTTTCCTCTGGTCTCCGTTTGTGTTGACTCAGCCTTCACTCACATTTTTCCCTCCTTGAAGAATTTCCCCTCAGTGTTGCTGGCGGTGGTGTACATATTCTGGTGACTAATTGTCTCGGCTTTGGTCGGTAGACTTATTTTTCTTGCTTAACTTTTTTCAGTTGCCTTTGTTAGGATTAAAATCCAGTGGTAGCACAGTTATTCGTTTTAGAAAGGCTCTATTTTACTTGGCTGAAACAGCTTTTGTGAGAAATCAGCTATTGGATCTTTGTTCAGCCATGCGAAATAGTTCCTCCTGACTGCTGTTAGTGTTTCTCTTTGTCACTGCTTTTCAGCACTCTTATTATTGTGACTTGCTGTACTCTGATGTTTTTTAAACATACCATGATTTCTGATGTACTGTAGTGTTTAATGCTGTCTTTATACTTCGTGCATTGGCTAATTACCTATATCATGTTTGGTTTTCTATTCTCACTTTGCATTTCATAGGGAAAAAATTCACTAGGTCTTTTTTTCTTCCTTCCATACCTCAACATACCCAGTTTTCTTTTCGACTTTGAGGATATAAAACATATTTACAGTAGCTAAGTGTTTTTGTTGTTGCTGGCTGGTTGACTAGTTGGTTGGTTGATTAGTTTTAGTTTCTTGGTACAGGACGCAGGTCCAACCTGAACCAGTCTCATTGTGTACCCCAGACTGGCTTTGAAGTCATGATGTTTGGTCCTTCTGTCTCCAACATCTCAAGCCTAAGACACTGTGTCCAAATGACCGAAGCTGCCATTTTGACATCTTTTTTTTAAGGGTGAATAAATTATTTCTTATTATTTGATTACTACTTGCTTTTTATTTATTTATTTTATTTTTTGGCCTAAGAATCCAAATCCAGATAAAGAAAAACCTCCATGTAATGCTCAGGAATTAGAAGAATGTGATATTTTCTTTGAAGAGAGCTCCAGTTTATGCAGATTTGACGGCAATACATTAAAAACAACTCATGTGGTAAGTTCTTGATAATAGGAGTTCTAAAAAGCTGTGGATAATAAATAGAAAGTTGGCAGATAAAAATTGAATGAAATAAATGTTTTCCAAAAATAGTTTGGTTGAAAAGTATTGGAAGTGATAAATCGCATAGGCACATTCTGCAGTGTACCTCATATGGGGGAGGGGCGACAATTCAGTCCATAGCTCAAATCTTAGCAGTTGCCAAGATTTTGCCGCCACTATTTTTTTCTCTGTTCTTCCGTTCTTCTTCTTGCTGGAGAGTTTAAGAATGAACTACTTGATGTAGGCACTAAAGATGAAGGCATTCTTTTAGTGTAACTATGATACCATTAAGGAAATTTAACATTGATAGAATAGTCTCACTGTACTCAGGTTGTACTGTTTGTTCAAGTGATGTGCTTTACAGCAGCTTTCGGTCCTAACTCCCGGACTCATCCCATGCAGCATTGCACTTAGGTTTAGTGTTGCTTTCTCCTTCACTTTAGAAGAGCCAATTACAAAACGTTTTTGACATAGAATTCATTTATGTAATCCATTTAGTACATTTATATTTTCTATTAGAATACTTTGGCCAGCCGGGCGGTGGTGGCACACGCCTTTAATCCCAGCACTCAGGAGGCAGAGGCAGGCGGATCTTTGTGAGCTCGAGACCAGCCTGGTCTACAAGAGCTAGTTCCAGCGCAGGCTCCAAAGCCACAGAGAAACCCTGTCTCGAAAAACCAAAAAAAAAAAAAAAAAGAATACTTTGGTCAAATTTGATGACAGGATTTATTAAACATCAGGTGTGATCAGTTTTGAAATGGGATCAGGAACAGGTGATGACTGAACTGTGTTTGGAGGATAAGAAGAATGTGTAAGAGGACGAGAGGAGTCAATAAAGGCAGACTGGAATTTCTGGGCTTGTGATCAGTAGCACTTTGATACACTGTGTAGCACAAGTACGAATAAGGTAAACGGAAGAAGAGAACGAGCTAATGAGAACAAGAGACCGGCGGTCAGAGACGTCATCCTCCCCCTCTTGTTTGCATGGTTCAGCTTTCAGTTGGGGTTTGATTTGTTCCTTTCTCACCGCTGTCCAGTCATGCGCAGGATGCTCAGGGATGAGCTAGTTCCATCCTTAGGAATGGTGATACTCACCTCACAGCAAACACATTTTTACGCAGATTCTGTTGTAGCCGCCTGTGCCTCAGTAGGAAAGCCTTCTGGGAAAGCTGGCAGAAATGCAGAGGAGAATGACGGGTGTGAGGGAAGAGCTGAAGCAGGGCTGGGTCCTCTGCGGGTTTCCTAACAGCCCATTTGCTGGTGGTATTTTGAAAATAAGTCTCACTTAGCCACTTAGCTAAGACCCAGAGCAAAGGGAAGGAAGAAATAAACAGCGGTGAGAGCACAGCAGCCCATCTCCTTGCTGCAGAGAGTGAGCTCTGGGACTCTCTAAATGCCCTGCTCCCGGGTTTGTAACATGAGGATCCTGCTCGTTGGGGTTTGTGTCCCGCCCAGTACCCTACAGCCAGCAAGGCCCAAAGAAAATCACACAGAGACTCTACATTAGGTTATACACTGATTGGCCCATTATCTCAGGCTTCTTATTAGCTATTATAACTTATATTAACCCATCTATGTTAGCCACATGGCTCGGTACCTTTTCTCAGCTGGGCAGCTTACATTGTTGCCTTCTTGGTGGTCTGCACAGGAATGCCAGGGAAGCTTCCTGCTTCCCAGATTTTCTCGTTGCCCTGCGCCACCTCTACTTCCTGTCTGGTTTTCCTGCCTGGCCAATCAGCATTTATTTAAAACATGATTGACTGAACAGACAAGTCTCCTGCACCACGGGTTGTTTTCATGAGCAGGGCAGCTTTGTTTGCTGGTGGACTCAGAGCCTAGGTTGGCCTGGTGGTCATTGAGTCCTCACACTACAGCCTTTCACAGCTTTCCTTACACAGTGCGAGTCAGGCCTCAGCGTCCTAACCAACATCTCGTTCCTCACTGGACTGACGTCAGCATATGTCATTCACTGGGCCTCTCAGCCCTGACCCTAACCTTACTGTTGTAAATCGGGGGAGAGGTGCGCGGGTTGTGTTCCCCAGCCGCCTGGCTCCCAAGCCCCCAGCCGGTGGCCCGCTCAGCTACTGGTTGCCTGCACCCGAAATAACCACGTGAGGACGGTATTCATTTAAACTCTGCCTGGCTTATTATCACTAGCCTTTTCTTGGCTAGCTCTCACAATTAAACTAACCCATTATAAAAGTCTGTATGTCACCACGAGGTGGGTGACTTACCGGACGAATCTATGGTACTTCCTTCTGCAGCAGGGGCCTCATGGCGACTGGCTCACTTTCCTTCTTCTCCTCAGAACTTCCGTTCTGTCTACTCCGCCCACCTAAGGGCTGACCTATCTTATAAGCCAGGCAGCTCTTTATTCAACCAATAAGAGTAATACAAAATACAGGAGAACACTCCCACATCACCTTACTATCTACATTTGATACTATTTCCGTTGATATTTAATCCTCCAATAATAAAATGGTTGGTGAGGAATATGGCTGCAACCTAGCTCTGTTAAAGAAATTTCCCTGTGAGTGAGATCCAGCTGTGAGTCTCAAATGCTGATTTTTGTAGTGAAATGAGCTCCTCAAGTATCAATATTACAGTAACAGCTGCCAACAATATTATTGATAGTAGTAACATAATTCAAGAGCCCAGTGCAGCAATTTATAAGTAGATCTGAGGCCTTATCTGATATTGTCATTTTTTTTTCCATGTAGCATAGAAGCAATTACTCAAAAATCTCAAGGCACTACTTTCAACTATTGCATGAAGATAACAACAGCCTCTTGAGCTATGGAGACTAGTACTTAGAACATGCCTGGCATATAGAATATGCTCATAAGTTGTAGTGGCTGTTAATTATTCTTGGTATTATTTACAAGTTAACACTAGTAAGTTTAATGTTTGTGTTCTGTGATTTAAAACTATTCTTGTTTTTCAGTTGTTACTTCCTGTCATATGTTTAACTACTGACATTGAGGGGTAGATAGTGAAAGGACACCCCAAGACCAAGTTCTCTTTGGCCCAAAGAGACAGAGGGCAGGGAATAAGAGACAAAGGCAGGACATAGAGGATGAGGGAGAAGGGGAAGGGGTGTTTGTCCCCGAGGGACACAGAACTGCCTCTGAATAGAGAGGAGACAGACGTGGCCCATAGGAGAATGGCTGTTTGTAAAGGTAAAGGGGGAACCGCATTAGGATGAGGTGTTTAATTTTAATGGGGCATGTTATTGGGCAAGCCAAAGGGGATTTTGATTGCTGGACTTCCATTCTTTGGTAGCTGGACCTTGGTGGTCAGCCTCAGGGGGAGGAGGTGGCCAGATAAGGGATTAGACCTTGGGGGCTGGCTTCAGGAATGTAATCTACTGGGGTTTAGTAAGGCAGAGGAAATGGGAGAGGGGCAAGGCCTGCCAGAGCCACATGTTCAAGTGGGCTAATGTCACTTCAGATAGCATAATGATTAGTCTGGGTCCAAATTTCATGTCTGTAGCTTCAATGCATCCTGACCTTGGACAAGTTAAGTGCTTCCGTCAGCTTTACAATGACTATAACAGAGACACATTCCTTTCAGGAACTCTTGAAGGATCAGTGCAGAAACTAGGTCCTCAGAGTTTAGAGCAAGCACAGCATGGTGGCCGGTACATGTGTGAGATCCTAGGTCGGGACGGAGCTGCCGAGCACAAGGCCAGCCTGAGACGCGGACTTAGACCTTGTGTTAGGGAGAATGGAGGAGGAGGAGGAGGAGGAGTTGGTTTCAAAACAGTTGCTGATCTTATGTCCGTTTTCATTACTATTACTAACTTTTGAATAAATTGATTTTTATCCCTTTAGGTGAATCTTGGCAGCAACCAGTATCTGTTCTCAGTCACTGTGGATCCTAAAGAAATGCCCTGTTTCTGTCTGCGCCATGATGTCGATGCCCTCCTCTGGCAGCCGCACCGCAGCAAGCAGGATGACATGTGGGAGCACATTGCCACCTTCAATGCCCTAGGTAGAAAGCGTGCTCTTCAGGAGAGTTTCCGCCCAAGTAGTCCTCATCCCAGATGAGAGCTGCTCTGCTTCACTTGAGCCAGGCCTGCTAGTTAATTGGTTCATGCTACGAGTTGTGTGTCTGTGTTCCATTGACCGGGGTTAAAGTGTTAAAATACAAAGACGAGCCTGTTATTACAGTTGCACGGAAGATAACACAGAATGCACATGGAAGTGACAGTATAACCATTTGAGTCTTTCTAATGAGTTGAAGTAAATACTGACTTAAACTACATTATCATCAGGGGCTTTGACATTGCCGTACATGCAACTTGTATAAGTCTCTTCAGAATAATCTTTTAAAACATTATACAGCTGCTGTATAGGGATGTACATTTTTAATGAGAAGACATACTTCATTGAACTTAAGTGCAAAAGAAGTCAAGCCTGGTGGTACATACCTGCATTCCTACTACCTGGATGGATGAGGCAGGAGTGTGATGCCAGCCAGTTATATAGCAAGAGTCTGACTCAAAATCCAAACCACAGTGCAAACAAGAGGAAGTAGTAACTATAGAGTTCACTTTAATTGGTTTTATGTTGAAATATACCCATATTGTGTGGGAGCTCTGTTATGTGAATTAGCTACAATTATTACTTTATTGGACATTTATTTTAATAGATAAATGTAAAATTGTGGAGTTTAAAACCTATGCTTGTAGACCTTTAATTGATGAGGAATTTGTCACCTAGCACATATGACTGAACTGCTTCACTGGGACTCTTAAGTGGATTTGTATGTCTCGGAATAGAAGGAGATTTGATGGATTTTCTGTAATTTCTGTTTTGTAATTATCTTCTTCCTTCAGGAAGAGGGAAGTTCTTCCAGGTCACTTTCAGATGCTTAGAGTCTTCATTGCATGACAACACCCGCTTGCAATGACTTCTGCTCTGCGTGATCCTGAGTTAAATGAGTTTTCTATTAGATAGGACTCGAGTTCTTATGTACGTTATTATCAAAGTTGCCTGTACAGTTTATCTTCATCTACTCAGATAGATCCCTGTGTCTTCCCTTTTCCCTCTTTGCGTCCTACGTCATGTTTTAAAAGCAGTATTGACCTGCTGTGTCTTATGACTTACTCAATTCACGTGTATATATAAACCCATCTAAAGAATGTGAATGTTTGCATTTAAATCTAGTTTGCATCTGAGAAAAACTGATATTTTGTCTCTTCCCTTATCCTTCCTTCTTGACCTCCTTTAGAATTCTTCCTCTCCCTATGTTGTCATCTGTCTGATCTACCTTTCTATCCCTCGCTGTGTTTGTGTGTGTGTGTGTGTGTGTGTGTGTGTGTGTGTGTGTGTGTTTAAATCTAGAGTTGGTGTGTGAAAGAAGCCTGCAGTGTTTGTCTTCTTGAGTCTGGCTGATTCCATCTAGCCTGGTAATGTCAATTCTCATCTTTTCCCTTGTAGTTGACATTTTTTTTTTCTGGTGAATAAAACACCATATTTTGTGAGTGTGTGCATCATATTTTCTTTATGCATTCATCTGTTGGGTATCTACGCTAATTCTGTATTTTCACTTCGGTGAATAGTGTTGTAATAACTGGTTTCTTCCACTAGATGATCCTGTAACTGGATCCTATGGTAGTTCTGTTTTTCAGGTAGTGCAGACTTCCATAGTCTGCACCAGCGTACACCCCCGTCAGCTCTTCTTTGCCCACATTCTCCTCGACATTTATTGGCCTTTGTTCTCTTAACAGCAGCTCTACTGCCTACTGGCCACTAGAATCTCAGTGGAGATCTAATTTCCACAATAAAGATGCTGAGCAGTCCTTATATGTCTATGGGACATTTGTGCTTCAGCTTTTGAGAACTGCCAGTTCGTTTTATCACCCGTTTATACACTGGATTGTTTGGGATTGGGGTAGTCTGTGACCTCTTCGTATATTCTGGATACAAGCCATCTCCCCAGTGCATAGGTAGCTTCGATTCTCTGTCACAAGTAGTTGTTCCCTTGCTGTGCATTACCTTTTAAACCCATGTGATTCAGTGGCATTTTTGGGTTTTATTTCTGGAGCTATTGTAGTCCTTCCAAGAAATTCCTTCCTTTTTTATTAATTGTTATTTACATGTTTTTCTTTACTAGTTTCAGAATTACAGGTCTTAAAGTTTTTGGTCCACTTTGAGTTGATTCTTCAAACTGAGACTAGTCTCATTCTTCTTCATGTGGATACCGTTTCCCAGTATCCCTCATTACAAAGGCCATAGGATGCTAATGTTTGTTAGTGGCACCTCTGTTGTCAGCTGTGCTGTTGCTTTGGCGGTGTTTATTTATTTATACCATTCCGTTTGTCTGCATGTCTGTTTTTGTGTCTGTATTATGCTGTTTTTGTCTTGTGACAATATTGTCATAACCTCTTACTTTCTGTGTAGGATTTCTTTGTTTATTTAGGGTCCTTTGTGCTCCCCTATGAATGTTAGAATTGTTTTTCTGTATTTTGTTTCTGTCATTGTAATTTGATGAGGATCTTTTTTAAACTTTCAATTTTGCTAATACAGCCATTTCTCAGCACTACTTTTGCCAAACCAAGGGCATAGGAGCCCATCCCATCATCTAGTGTTTTCTTCATTTGCTTAAAAAAAATTTAAGATATCATTTTAGACTTTTTACTTTTGAGCTAGGCATTTAAATTTGTATGTGTTTTGGTATTTAAGATTTCAAATTTTTATTATTTTATCTCATGGAAATTAAATGGAACTGTATTATGCTTTGTTGAAGAGCAGCCCTGTTTTGTTCCTTAGTAATTAAAGTTGTATTTTTGTACTTTTAGAAGAAACTGTGGCTTAGAGTAATGATGCTGAATTCATCCATTATTGACTGTGGTATATGTCTGACGTAAGGATTTAAGTTTGTGATGCTTACTGTGAAATAGTAAGCCTTAAATCCTGACTTTTCTCCCTTCAGTTTAACATAACAGTTTTTTTTTTCTTTATGTTTTTGGCAGGTTATGTCCAAGCATCAAAGAGAGACAAGAAATTTTTTGCCTGTTCTCCAAACTCCTCCTACGCAGCCCTCTGTGAGTGCCTTCGCCGAGTGTTCATCTATCGGCAGCCCGCTCCCATGTCCACTGTGCTCTACAACAGGAAGGAGGGCAGGCACGTGGGCCAGGTTGCTAAGCAGCAGGTAGCAAGCCTAGAAACCAATGATCCTATTTTAGGCTTTCAGGCAACAAATGAGAGATTATTTGTTCTCACTACCAAAAACCTCTTTTTAATAAAAGTAAATACAGAGAATTAATCCTCCAATATTTGGCTGAAATCAAGTATCCAGTGGTACCTGGAGGGCTGAACAGTTGTCCTGTAACTTGTTAGGTTTTAATGTGTTAACTACAAGCATCCTTTATGAAGTTTTATTTTTTAAAGGACATTGGAAATGTATTCAAGATTATGAGTCTATAAAAGCTATGTGATAGATGAAGCTACGGATTTAGAGAAATTGGCTTCTGTAAAAAAAATGAAGATACTGGCAAATATAGTTATTTTTTAAAACCTGATGATTAAATCTCATCTTTTATATGAAAAATTATAAATTCATTGTTTGAAACTAAAACCATCATGTACTTAGCTCATTGTTTAGACTGGTGTAGTCACTCTATAGAATGTGTGGGTAGCAGTCAGACACTGAGTATTAGAAGGTATTCTAACAGGCTGAACTCTACATAAGAGTTGTTGTGAGTCTAGAGTTGTAAGAGTACAACAGTTTTGATAATGTCTGCTTATAAACCTTAATTATTTTCATAGTAAACATAGATTTGCTTATGTATTTGCTCTACTATATCAGAGAGGCATTTTCCATTATTGCATAATTCAGGTGTTTAAGAGTTTATTCCAGCTCCTGGGAAGCTAAGGCTGGGGAATTACCAGTTCGAGGCCAGCCTGGGCCACATATCAAGACCTTGTCTCAAAAAAGAAAAGCAACTCAGGTTTTATGTTTCTTCATGGTTCTGTGAATTGGGTCTTCATGCTCTAGATGGTCTCTTGTCTTCTAGTAGGCTAGCTGTGCGTCCTGCCATGAAAGAGAACACATTCTAAGAGCAAACCCCAAGGTGCAAGGGTTTGCCAACCTTGGATTTTCATGATTGCTAAAAAACATGGACAGTGTGACTCACATGGCCAAGTCTAGACAGACAGCAGCGCTGTGATACGTTGGGGCCATCAATGTGACAGACACATAGGACAGATTAAAATACATTTTTCTCACTAAGATCTCCTTACTTACAGTTTATTTATTTCCACATTAATTTTTTTTCTTCACATATATTTGTGGCTCAGAATTATTCTCCAAACTTCTTTCAATTTGTATTTATTGTGGATTTGTTTTGTTTTATTTTCACATTATTTTTAGAGTTCATATTTTATTAATGTCCTTAAGAATTTAATTAAAGAGAAAGAAAATAAAGGATCACAACATGGAAAATATTTGTATGAATGTATGTTTTGCCTGTCTGGAACAAACACATGACTGAATTCAATTTAAAGAAGTTTCTGGTCTAGGGAGATGGCTCTGTCAGCAAAGTGATTGCAGCATAACCATAGAGACCGGAGTTTAGAGTCCTGTTACTCACATTAGAAAAAAAAAAAAAGAAAAACAAGTGGGCACAGCCGTGTGCATCTGTAACCCCGACACTTGTTAGACAGAGACAGGAGCATTCTTGTTGGCCACACAGTCTAGCCAGAGCAGCTGAACTCCGGGTTCAGAGAGCAAAGCTCCTCATGTCAGCATGTGTCCTCCACGTGCATGCGTGCACATATGCGCACAGACTCATAAACATGAGAGTGCATGTGTGTGTGCGTGTGTGTGTGCTTTAGCCAGTATTTGACTGGGTACTTTCAGTTGGGTGTAATGTTGTTGCTGTGGAGACAGTTCCCACTGTAGCCCAGGCTGGCCTGGAACTCACAGTCATCTTTTTCTTACCTCAGTCTTCTGAATGGCATGGACCACAACACCTAGTTCCCGTTTAAATATGACTGAATTTAAAGTTCTTGCATTCGTTCCCCAGCATAGTGAGCGAGAATAAGAAAGGAAGGAGCGGAGCAAGGAAGGCAGTCATCATGAGAGACAAAAGAGGGAAAAAGATTACACATCTAAATTCTGCCTTGCTCAGTGGTAGAGCTACTATCTACCACCGAGTAATAAGACTCAGATCACTGCACTTGGACCCTTTTATAATCATCATGTAAAGCAAGGAACACAAACTGTGGGACCCTAATTAGTAGAATGGGATCTGAGATCGCAGTGGAACTGTTGAAAAGATCCCAAGGTTGCTATCTGGGGAGGGTTTCTAACAAAAAACAAAGATGCCCTGTCCTCTTCCCTTAAGAGTTAATTCAGATGAGCCTGTCAGTCGCCTGGGCCCAGGAAGAAAAGACCCAGGAATGAGTTCTCTAAGGACTCATAGAAATAATACAAAGCATACCCAAAAATGTAGGTCAGTCCAGTAGTCTCTCTGACCATTGTCCACTTTCACCTTGAGGGTCCCCCATGACGCTCACCCGCAGTGGCCATTGCCCTCTTCGTTGTCAAGAATGACTCTTTTTACCTTCTAATAAACTTGGCCTGTCTCTTACACTGCATTGTGTGTGTCTAGTCTGAATTCTTTAGAGTGAAATATGGTAACACTGTTGAAAGTGCTGTGTCTGATGCTCAGGGAAGTAACTCAGCTCTTCCTCAGAATGCAGTTTCCAGAGAGAGATTTAAATGGCCTCAAATTCTTACCGAACAATCCCTCTCCATGTAGAATAAAGATATATAGTTCAGATAGAGGAATTTCTGAACATTCTCAGGATTGAAAGATTCTGCAACTTTCCTTTTATCTTTCCCTCTTGGTATCAAAGACAGTTCTTTCATTTTATTTTTATATAAATATGTATCTTTGAGGAGTTACTAAACTATTTGGAAATGAAATAAAAAAAATCTTATCCATAAGCTGAAATGGAATTAGAATAAGATATGGAGAATATAGCTACACACACACACAGACAGAGAGAGAGAGAGAGAGAGAGAGAGAGAGAGAGAGAGAGAGAGAACTCAACATGACGTCAGGCCTCTTCTGAGTACAAATAGGAAAACCTGACCTAAAAAGTAACTTGGCCAAAAAGAAGCCATAGTGATTCACATTACCAGGAAGTCCAAAAACAGATTTGAGCATTGGTGATACTACCGTGCCAATATATCCTCACAGCTCATTTTCTTTACAGCCACTAGCTCCATCTCTCAGTTGGCTGTGTAGTTTAAAAAGTTTTTGCCTGGCTGCCTTGACCAATACAAGTCTTTAAACCTCATCACTATCGTATCCAATCAATGTTCGTTGCAAAGATTGTAGCAAATGCTTATTGTGAACCACTGGTTCTAAATGTGTCAAGTGCTCACTGGGGCAGAAAACAGTCACCAGGGACCTTGCAACTGGCATCTCCTTTGCGATAGTCTCCACACTGGTGCCAAGACCGGATGATCCAGTAACATACAAATACATGGAATTAGGAGTGATAGTGCAGCTTCCAGTACGAAGGCTGATGCTCAAAATACAAGAAACGAGTATTGAGAAGCCATGGCTTTATAAGAAACGTTAATAAAAATGGAACTGTAGCAGAATAAGGATTATATGGAGAATTTTGATAGATTTCAATCCCTCATTTCAACCTTATAACTGTTAACTAAAGGATTGACTGAGATTCAGAAGAAAGACGTAATGCAGCAAAGCTGGCTTTTCAAACTGGGAGCTACTAAAGAGCGCTTATGCACCGCCCCAGGTGCTGCCTAGGATACGGCCCCCTCCATTCCAGCCACAGGCATCAGACTCTTGGGCTGCACTGTGCCCAGAGGGTTAGATGTCAGCAGACTTGACATACGGACGTCACTGCTCTGCTCATATAATCTTTTTCTGCCGTGTCCTGTGTCCCCTGTTCTTTCTCAGACTTCAGTGTCCCATTTAAGCTCCTACTTGTTACACCTTGGTTGGGACACTGATGGACAGCTTCCTAAATCCCTGAATCTCCTCCTGAACTGCAATTATGAATTCCTCTTCCCCAAAGACAGTCTTTTTTTTTTTTAATCTTTGTGGTATCATTTGAACTGGTTAACATACAGTAAGCTGCACAGCTAAATTAAATTATGAAATATATGTTGATCTAACATTCCTTTTCCTGCCATACAACCCCTGAATCTATAGATGTGTTTTTGTTGAAGTCAAACGTGTTCACCTGCTAGAAAAGCTCCCCGAATCCATCTGTTACAAAAGCTCCCTGCTGAGGGCTCCTTGCAGTCACCTGTGGATAACTTCTGAGCTTGTCCTTAACTTTACCCCGGCTCAGGCTCCCTTCCTGGTAAATGCACGCCTGGCCCTGATTTTCACCAGGTTCACTTTGCTCTCCTTGCCTGAATCCGCTCTGCTTCCTTCTCAGACTGAATCCATTTCTACTCTCTCACACTGCAAGTCCATAATGAAGTAAGTGGAATAGCCAAGCCACTGCCTGCATGTTATGCTGTCTTGAAATTTCTTCCGCCAAACGGCCTTGTGTTGGGGGCTGCAGACCCCTGGCCCCTTGACTTTCTTTGCCACCCTCAGACTGTTTCCCTGCTGGAGTGGACTGAGCAAAACAACTTGTTTTCCTGTGCCTGCAGCTGTTCTGAGCACGAGACCCTCATGAGTTCCTGATAGCAGGGGAGTGAATTCTGGTGGCTTTTACAGCTGGAAATCCCAAGAGCTGGAGCGTGGCTATCAGTTAAGGATCCCTATGTAAGCTTACCTGGAGCACAGTAAAGTTGGCATTCTTGTTTCAAGGATGACCCATGTCCCTATGTCTCTGTGTGCGCATGTTTTTAGGTCTCCATCCTAGTTCCCGGCTCACGTACCGTCCTGTAGGGCAGGCACTACAGTTTAGTCCCTGGCTTTTGAATTTAGCCTCATCCAACAGGCAAAACAATCAGGTCCTTTGTAATGGTTGGTTTTAGTGCCAACTTGCCACAATTCAGAATCAACTCAAGAGAGACCCCACCTGAAGAACTCACTTGCTGTGGGATGGCTGATCGCCTTCGGGTAGCAAGCCGGATAATAAAGGACATTTTAGAAGGAAGTTCATCTTGCCTGCCACTTACTGCCTTGGCCTTCCCTCTTGCCAAGCTGATTTGCCCTGTTGCTCCTCCCACTCCTTACTCCACCACCACCAGTAGCAGAATCAGCCTTCCCAAGCTTTCATCCTGTACTAGGGACCAGCGGCTCTCAGGGACTTTCCAGGCTTCCAGTACCAAACTGGGACTACTGAGGCACCCTGCTTTGTGGGCTGAGTAACCCCACACCCTCCCGTGAGTGTAGGGACCATTCTGACTGTTGGCTGCTGGTCATCACACCCCCATACCCCCCCCCCCGTGAGTGTGGGGACCATTCTGTTGGCTGCTGGTCACCACCCCCCCCTCCTTGTGAGAGAGAGCTCTTCTGGGACCATTCTGACTGTTGGAGTCACTCAGCCGTGTTCTTAGCATCTGAGATGTGGTTTGACTGTCTTATTATTTAAAAGCTCACATAATAAAGTTCTGAAGTGTGTGTGTGTGTGTGTGTGTGTGTGTGTGTTCATCTTGATTCTGTTCCTGTAGAGAACCTGACTGATGAGCCTCTATCAGAACCTGTCCCCTTCTGAAACCGTCACTCCTTGTATTTGGTTTGGCATTTAAGTCTTCTGAACTGGGAACGGTCCATGCTTCCCCAGCTTCACACCGTTATAGGACCTCTATCCCACAGCTGCACACTGTTCTGCACGAATCCGACAAACCAATGAACGGTGTTCGCCACCACGGCATCCCTTTTCAGTAACAATTTTGTATGTAGTTGCTTTTCTCCTCTCTTGGACGACATGTAAGTGAAGGACTGCAGGTTTTGCTCCATGGTTAGGGGATGCAGGCTGCTACCGCGGAGACCTGTAGCGGCAGGAGCAGGTCCCAACTGTGGGAACAGAAAGCTGCTCACGTGGAGGTGGAGCAGGAGGGAACCCTGGCGCTCATCTGGCTTTCTCCTTTTCACTTTTCTTCAGGCTGGGCCCCGCATGGGATGATGCCGCACGTTTAAATGTGGACCCTCTCTTTTCAGTCTTCTAGGTGTTTCTGAGTCAGTCTTTAACACTGAAGCCAGCCAAAGGTGTGTTGGGAACAAAAGTGTTCATGGTGGGATGCTGTGATAAAGTAGTGAGCTGAGAGAGGTACGGTTTGGAACATTCCGTTATCATCAAATTGGATAGGGCCTTTAAGTTTTAGAAGACAAGGAACTGAAGGGATTTCAGGGCTCATATGTACAGAAAATAAACTGACCCTTGAAAACCTTCTCCAGGTAGTGTACCTCAGCAGCACAGTGTTTCGCCTGACAGGTTGGAGGGGCGGGGTTCGTTCTCCGTTACTAGGGAAAAAGATTTTGTATAAGCATGAGTACAGTAGACAACGGAGAAACTGGAGGCATGAGTTCTTTGCAAGAGCTCCCGAGCCATGGCAGAGGAGAGGGAGATAGAAACTATGCGAAAAGAAATAGAGTAATGGCAGAGGCACTCAAACCAGAGGGCAAAGAGACAATATAAGACGAGCGTGGCAAAGAAAACCATGTAGTGAAATATAGTACAAATTCCTCTTTAATCATGCTTTTAGGATTAGAGAAAAGTAGAAGAAATACAGTTACACTTAAGTCATTCTCTGTTGAAAACTTCAGTCTTAAATTCCTTTGAAAAGCCTCACTTTAAAGACCGAATTCTCCTTTCAGAACCAATAGCAAAGTCTCTTGAGATCTTGAAACAATGAACAAACACACCTTAAACTCACATTCAGTGGTGGATTGAGCGGCTACTGAAGCGAATACGTCTAGAGTGCTACTTTGAACCAGCCAGTGTTAGGACATTTTATACATTAATCCTATTTTTATACCAACCTGAAAGAGAAATTAAGTAGCTTGTCTAAGTTGCATAGCCAGTGAGTGGTGAGGCCTTGATTTGAACCAAGATAATCAGGTCTGCTTTCGACAAACAGCAGCTTATCAGTGTTTCCCTTCGCTGCTGAGAACCAAAGGTTCCTGGCATGCTAAGCCGGCGGTGTAGCGCCGAGCTGGGTCTTGAGTCGATGGCCGAGTTTTCATGATTCTGATGGTGATGACTTAAATCTCTGCCCCACATCTCTAGTATAATAGGCAGATAGAGGATGGGCCACGCATGCGTGTCTCGACAATTGCTTTTATCTTGGTGTCTGTGACTTTCCTTACAGTTGTCAAAATTTACTATCTTCAAGAACAAGGGCTTTGAAAAAATGGTAAGAAGGTTCAAACCAGTGGGAAACTTGATTTGTGATGGAGCCAGACGGAACATTGCCAGTAAGCCACTGCCACATGGCAATACACAGATTAATGGAGATGGGTTAAATTCAGATGTGTTAGGCAATAAGAAGCTAGAGCTAAGGGGCCAAGCAGTGATCTAAATAATATGGTTTTTGTGTGATTATTTTGGGGCTAAGCAGCCAGGAACCAACAAGCAGCCTCCTCACAACAATTTATGACTGGTTGGGTGGAAATATTAAGAATTATGTTCCTTAATTTTCTCCAAGAATTGTATTTAAAAGCACATTAAAAGGGTTTTTATCATTAGTTTGTTTTCACCAATAGGAAAATAAGGTGTTAAGAGAGAACAGTCTTAAAATTATGTTACTTAGTTCATTTTGCCCATTCTAGGTGTCTAAAAATAATCAGGGTAAGAATCCTAAAGACTCATTAGTTTGGGTTATTCATTGTTACACTAGTGTATATTAGATATCTAATAAAATAGATATCTAAACAAAAATAAAACAGACTGTAAAGGGAATTAAGTTTGTTAATTATATTAATATGCTAGCTTTATAACACATAGAAAGATTGTCTGGGAAACCCCATGTAATCTAAAGGGCAAAGAGATGTGGAAGTATTGTATAGCGTGGAGAAAACTCAACCACTGCTGGCTTCCAGGTGGAAGAAGACTGAGCCACAGAGTGCATGAACCCCGTGGGAGCTGCAAAGGCAAAGAAAAGGGATGCTCCCCAGCCCCTCGTGGGCATGTGCTGCCTTGCCAGTAGCTTGCCTACGGTGCTGTCAGACTCACCTGGACCGCTGACCTCCAGAACTCTTCCATTCATCAGTTTGTATTTGTTTTCTCGTTGCTGTGATCAAATACCTGATACCAGGAGACTTAAGGAAGTCTTGATTTGGGTTTATGGTTTAAAGAAGAGGTAGTCCACAGGGACAGGGAAGACATGACGGCAGGAGCCGGAAGCAGGAGGCAGAGAGTAGCTAGAAAGAAGGCCAGTCTCTAAAAACTCAAGCCCTGATCCAGTGACTAACTTTCTCCAGTTGGGCTCCACTTCCCAAAGGTTGAATCTTCCAAAATAGGTAGGCTCCAAGTGTGTAAACTCATAAACCTATCTATACTTTTCCATTCAAACCACAGCACAATTGAGCTTCTGTGCACAAAAACCTGTGACGGACATTTACAGTCAAAGCATGTTGTAGACCGTACTGTTTAAAACGACTATGTTTGTCGCAATTTGCAATTTGTGCAGTGTAAAACAACATACCAAATTTAATAAATCTAAGATATATATTGTGATTGATATTAAATTCTATACATGTGTATATCTCTACCTATCTACAAATAGATTAAAAGTAATTTCTACTTCAACTCTTGTTAGAAATAAAACAATACACAAGGATATAAGTGGAAATGTTTGCTAATGACAGAAAATTCATAAATGAAGTGATCATTGAATTGGGTAGTACAGAATTTAAAAATGACCTTCTGTTAAACAAACGGGAAGATATCAGATTAAGCACCTTTCAAAGCGATTTCTGGAAAGCAGAAATTAGAAGTAGGCTAATGATGGAATGGGTAGAGGAAGATACACTTTGAGAAGGCTACTGAGGGAACAGGAACCAGATCACCAAGATGGAACTCCGAGGTAACCCTGGACTCAGATTCAACCACCTGACAACATGAGCCACTATCAGACGCAATCAGGACTACTTAGGCACCTCTCTTGTTTCTGTAGGAGCAAATATACCTGTGCTTCCTTTTTCATCCTCTTCCATGTTCACAGGCCACAAGGATGTAGCATTCTTCAAGGCAGAAGAGCTTCTGTGCACAAGAGCATCTGTGATCTTTTCTACTCAAGTGCAAAAACCAGAACGGATTCTCAGAACCCAGATTCGTGGTAAAGACGTTAACATTTCTGAGAAAAGTCTCTCCCATTTGAGAATTTGGACAGAGCTGTAGCTTCGCAGATGGCTGTCTGCTGGCTCACAGCGGGGTACATTGTACTAATGAACAGACACTGAATTCCTCCCTAGATTTCCTAGGTTAAGGAGGGGCCTGGTTGCTGTTGTTTTTCCCTGGAAAATGATTTAATCTAAAAAGAAATCAACATTCCCAATATCAGAGAATATGATCAGTGGTGCTATGACATGACATTTTAAACAAAATTGGATGGTTATCAGTAATGACAGTTGTGTGAATATTAGCAAAACAAAGAAGAGTCCTCAACCTAAAAGGACTGAATTTTTACAGGGAGACCGAGCTTTCCCAATAACACCACAAAATCCTAATCCTGTGTACTTCAAAGGGAAAAAAAAAAACCCAGTTCACTCATTTCCCCCAAGTTATACTGACAAATAAAAGTAATGACACAGTACGTTAAAAATTCTGTCATAAAGTTATTTCCAATCTAAAAACTTTTATCCTTCAAATCATCAATTCAAGGTAAGTTCAGATTGGATAAATTGCCCATGCGTAAGCTCTCAGAATGGTGAAGATTTTCTTACTAAGTACGGTTTGTCAAATGCATGAGGGAAAGAACCAAGAGAAGGCATAAGACAAACCGGACACAGGAATGAAGCAATAAGAAGAGTCTCGTTGGGCAGCTATAGAAGTAGAGGAGTCAGCAGTTGCTGGAGTGAGAAACAAGATTTCAAGATGAAAAGCCTTAGGGAGTAGAATCCATGCTTGACCTACTCAGTGTTTGCTAAGCATACTTACCATGTATAAGAGAGCGAATGGTAAATCGGATCCCTGAACAAAATATAAAACTGAAGATAAAGAAGGCATGATTCAAATACTGTGGTGTGATCTCCAGCTTTGAAGTTCAAATTTTAACCTTCGTCTTTGCCTCTGTGAGACATTAGGCCATGGTATTTTATTCACAGAGGAGGAAATGCAGTCCTAACAACCAAATAACTGATATATGAACATATATCCGAGAGAGGAGGAAGGGGTGATTACCTACAGTAAATGGCCCTGAGGGGGGCTGGTGAGGGGACTCAATTGGTAAAGGTGCTTGTGACTAAAACTGATGACCTGGGTTTCATCCTTGGGACTCACATGGTGGAAGGAGAAACCAGCTCCTACAAATTGTCCACTGACTCCCACAGGTGTGCCTCGGCACGCACCCAGGCATGTGAGTATATGCATAGAAACATTAAGTACAAATAAATAAATGTGGAAAGCAAAAGGCCATGAGATATGCCACGCGGCTCTTCCTCTAGTGCCACTAAGTCATTGTACAATATGTTGAACTCACATATGGGAATGAGTGAATTTTATGAGGAGGTTCATACGAGAGGCTGTGGTGTTTTCAGCTCATGATTTGATACAGCTAATTTACATACAAGAAGCTCAGTCCACTTACTCAAGTGGTAGGAAGCATAGAAACTTCCCCAGGAATTAACTTTTGTCTTTGAAAGTAGGGGAGAGGCCTTACTGGGGCAGGGAGGGGGAGCAAGCTTCATGAATAAAGAGGTGGTTTTAAACAAATCTCATGGATTTGAATCACTGCTATTACGCCTATAGCAGCTACGTTAAGCAAGGACTTTGGTTCTAACAGATGTACTTCTGGGGAGGAATGAGCTTCGTGAACCAGGAGCTATGTGGGACTTCAGAACATGAACTAGAACTTCAAAACCATTGACAGCCATCCCATCTGGGTTCTTTCTCTTAGTACATCACCTGCACACTATCATGCTGCTCCTAGGATTTCTCCATTTGCTGACAAGTTGATTTGTCACAGTTTCCAGTATTCTGTACTATTAATGATTTATGATCTGCTAGTCACAAAAAAGAAAGAAAAAGGAAAGAAAAGAAATCTGAGTGTTGGCCTTCAGATGGTCTTGATGTGTAAACTGGTCTCTCAGCAGTTATTTTGGTGACAGGAACTAGGCTCACCAGCAGCTCAGCTGTGGGATGGGAATTCCTCTGTTCCCTGATTTTAAGAGGCCAAGCAAAGCTAAGAGTTCTGAGTTTAGTTTGTGTGCACAACACAATAACCAAGCAACAAAACCCCCAAAACTAACACACACACACACACACACACATCATAAACCAAGTATTGTATATGCTTTCACTTTACTCCAAGGTAAATAATGGTAATCAGCAAGCACCGGAGACTTTATTTTGGATATCAGAATATGTGAACCCCTGGTTTTCAAGCACTCAAGAAGGAGAATTTAATGCATGGCTCAACCATGCACACACTTGTACAAGTTAGTGATTGGTTAGCAGGTTCCTAAAACAACAAATCCAGAGAACTCCCCCTAGCTATCCACTCTTCTGGAAGTGTTCTTTACTTCACGGCCCAGCCAATCTTCCCTCATCTCCGCTTAGCATCCTGGGTAACTTATCCTTCTTCTGAGCCCTTCCACTCATCTTCAGGTTCTGCATGTTGCTTGTTCTGCAGCAACTTATCGCATAGATTCATCTTTTATAATGTGTTATATCACCCAGGTAACAGAACTCATGGTAGATTATCTAGGATAAATTCCCCCTGTGTCCAAACTATCTCTCTCTGGGCCAAATTAATTTCCTCTAAAATGCCAGTCTATTTTTCATTAAAATGCTTGCAAATCCTTCAGGTTATTGAGTTTACAGCAGCCCCATTAAATAGAACAATAATGATTTATGTAAAAAGTTAGAGCAAAATTTTTGTTTTGTTTAACTGAAAGGTTCATGGTCTGTGGCCAGACTCTTAAGTACAACTGTGCCCTGTACCCTCATCTTTGCCTCTTGGACGATTTGCCTATTTATTACTATTCGTGACTTGGACTATTTGCCTGTATATTTCTCAGAGCTATTTTAGTCTTTCTTAATATTGTTCTTTAGGGTCTAAAAGCTGAAAGGCCAGCTGTGATGTTAGAAAGCATTTCGGGAAAAGCTGCAGAGACTTTGGATTAAGATAGACCTGGATAAAGCTATCTGATATCAAATCTGTATTGCATGTCATGTGATTTTGTTTCCTGGTCAGTCTCTGAATGATACAACCGCTTAGCAGAGTCACAGTACCTAGCGTGGATATATTTAGGTTTGTTACAAGATTGTTAAAACTCATACTTAGTGTGATACGTTAGAACATCTAGAGTAGATGCTTAAGAGGAATTATATTAACTCTGGTCAGGGAAACATGGAGGCTAACTTACACCAGATCTTCCCCCTCTGTCTCTCTCCTGCCAACTCCAATCACCCAGCCTCAACCCCGGCTCTGTAGCAGAGCCTGTGACAGTCTCATCCCTCTTCTCTAGTGGATCCCGCTGATCTTCCCCTCCTCTCTTCCCTCACCCCACCCATTGCTTTATTCCAGCCCCCAACTCCAGCAGGCCCTCCCTGGGAACCTACAGACCACGCTGGTCAAGGAGGCAGGTAGGCTAACTGCGGACCTTCACTTCTCCTCCTCCCAATCAGACTCCCTAGTCACATCCCCAGCTCTGCAACAGAGCACCTGCTGCAGCCTCCCATCCTCCCATGGGTCTCTTCTCCAGGGGATCCTACAGGCTTCCCATCTCAACTTCCCTTCCACCGCTCCTCAGTTTACCCTGGCCTCCAAGGACAGTAGGCGTTCCCTGGAAACCCACAGGGAAACATGTAAGCTAACAACAGATAGTCACCCCTTCCTCACTCCCTCCAAGCACAGTCACCCAGTTTTGTCCCTAACTGTGGCAGACCACCTTCTGAGTCCCCTCCCCCCACACCTCCAGTGTACCCCTTAGATCTTATCCTCGCAATTTTCCCTATTCCCCCAAACCTCAGCAGGCATTCCTTGCTAACCTTTCCTTCCGCCTCTCCAAATCCAGTCTCCAGCAGAACACCTGCTGCAGACTCCTCCTTCAAGCATCTGTCTCCCATGACACACTGATCTCCCCATCCAAACTTCCTTCCCCGCACTTCCTGCTTTGTCCCAGCCTCCGACTCTAGGATGCACTCCTTGGAAACCCACAGCCCACTCTGACCAGAGAATCAAGTGGGATTCGTTGCAAGTTTTCACCTCTCCCTCAGCTCATCCAAGTCCACTCCCACAGTCTCATCCCCAGCTCTGTATCAGGCCATCTGCTGTGACATATCCTAACTCTCTGCCCCCATTCTCAGCAGACTGAGTAGATCCTAGTGGAACTTTTTCTCCTGAAGCCCCTCCTCTGCTCCCAGCCCATCCACACTCCTAAATCTCAGGTTAATACCCAGAAACACATTTTACCTGCCCATACCTATGACGACACCAGATATTCCTGTAGGCAACACACAGCTACTGCGTTCTCCTAGGACCCAGAGAGAAAAAAACCAAGGAAGAAAACACACATTCCCTAACAAAGACAAGATCAGATATCAGTACCTAGAGTTATAGTCTTTCCAATATTTGATCGCACTGAGGACTGCGTACATTCCAGAGCCAGGTGCGTCACAGTTCCCTCATTCTCTCCCCCCAACCCCAACTTCAGTGATCAGCACCAATGGCCCTCAGTATCACTAATGACCAACGTGACTCATTTCCCATGTCACTGTATTTTCCCTATGCATAATCTCCATAACCCCTATAAAGTCCGCTATAATGGGCTGGCCTGTTGTCTCCATCCCTACTCAGAGGCAGCCATTTTGTGCCCCCCAATATATCACATGCATGAGGTTTGTTGAATGGTGTGATTTTTGTGGTATTCTTCGGCCCCTGATCACTGAGATACTCTTTTGCCAAAATTTCCTTTCCTCAATTCCAGTTCTCTAGATTTCAGCATAAAAACACAGTCAATAACAGCAGGACAATATGTCTCCCTCCACTAGAACCCAGCAACCCTACCACAGCAATCCCTAAATAGTCTAACATAGTTGAATCACAAACAAAAATACCTTAAAACAACAGTGTATGTGATAGAAGTCCTTAAAGAGGAACTGTATAAATCCAATAAAGAAATCTATGAAAACACACTGGAATGATATAAAAACATTCAAGATATGAAAGTAAAAATAAAACCAATCAAGAAATCCAAACTGAGGAAAATTTGGAAATGAAAACTTTATGGACTTGAACAGGAACCCCACAGACAAATTCATCAACAGAGTACAAAATATGAAAGAGGGAAAATATCAGACATTGAAGACTTGATACTTGAGAAAAAAACATGGATACCTCCTTTCGAAGAACATGTTAAAATAACCCTGTCATAAAACATCCTGTAAATCTGGGACACTACGAAAAGACAAAATCAAAGAATAAGGGGATCGAAGTAGAAGAAGCGCAGGTTACAGAAACAGAAAAATGTTTTCAACAAAATCATAATAGAAAACTTCCCTAACCTAAAGAGGGAGAGGCCTATCAAAGTACAAGAAGTTTATAGAACACCAAATAGACTGGACCAGAAAAGAAGGTCCCCTCAGCATATAATAATCGAAGCTCTAGATACAAAAACAAAGAATATTAAAAATTTCAGGGGAAAATTATCAAGTAACATATAAAAGCAGACCTATTAGAATTATACCTGACATTTCAATAGAGACGCTAAAAGCCAGAAGGACCTGGATAGATGTGCTGCAGATTCTAAGAGACCTCAAATGTTATACCCAGCAAAACTTTCAAACACTGTAGATGGAGAAAAAAGGTATGCCTTGATAAGACTGAATTTAAGCACTGTCTATCTACAAATCCAGTCCTACAGAGGGTGCTACAAGTTAAACACCAATCTAAAGGGGTTAAATAAATCAAGAAATCACAGGTAATAAATAATCTTAGACCAGCAAAATCAAAAGAAGGGAAGCACACACAACAATAACCACCACCACAGCAAAATATCAGGTATCAATAATCATTAGTAATTTACATCTCTAAACACCAATGACCTAAATTCCCCAATTAAAAGGCAGAGTAATTGGATGTGAAAACAGTATCCATCATTCTTCTGCATCCAAGAAACATACTTTAAAATCAATGATAGACATCACTTTAGCGTAAAGGTTTGGAAAAATATATTCCAAGAAAATGATATTTCAACCTAAAATGAAAGATGGTATAGCCATTTTAATATCTGACAAAATAGATTTCAACACAAAACTAATCATAAGAGATTATGATTATGCAAAGGACACTATATGTTCATGAAAGGAAAAAAATCTACCAAGCGGACATTGTAACATCTATGCCCCAAACACAAGTGTACCCACATTTGTAAGAGAAACACTACTACAGCTTAACTCACACATGGACCTGCACACACCGATAATGGGAGACTTCAATACTTCAGTCTCCTAAAGGACAGGTCATCCAGACAAAAACTAAACGGAGAAATGCTGGAGAATTTACCTTGTTTTCAGCACCCTCATGGAACTTTCTCCAAAATTGACCACATACTCAACACAAACAGGTCTAAACAGATACAGTATCAGACCACCATGGATTAAAACTGGGCATTGTCAACAACAGAAACAACAGAAAGAATACAAACTAATGGAAACTGAACAGTTCTCTAATGAATGAAAAATGGGGAGATGGAGGGGGGAGGGCCTTGGGCTTCCCATAGGGCAGGGTATCCTGCCCCATCTTAAGGAAGCAGGGGGAGGGTGGTGGGGTAGTGGGGGAGCGGGAGGGCCAGGAATAAGGGGAGTAAATGTAAATTTTTCTTTTAACAATAA
>JAQHUG010000057.1:8212615-8223895 GCA_028555095.1 Dicrostonyx torquatus | reverse complement strand
TGCTCTTCCAAAGGTCCTGAGTTCAATTCCCGGCAACCACATGGTGGCTCACAACCATCTGTAATGAGGTCTGGTGACCTCTTCTTGCCTGTAGACATACACACAGACAGAATATTGTATACATAATAAATAAATACAGACATACAGACAGAATATTGTATACATAATAAATAAATATTTTTAAAAAAATAAAAAGGTAAAAGATATTATTCCACATAGGGAGGTCTCTATCAGAAAATGGTCCTATTTACATCAAGACAATTATTTCATGATATAGATTTTGCATATATGTTGAATTCATTCTAAGTAGCATTCAGAGATTGACCACACTTCCTACAAATCACAAAGCATAGTATGAATACATTTGGGAGGAGAAAAAAACAAAGACCACCACCAACACTGGAAACCCTGTGGGCTGTCTTGCAAGATGATGCATTTAAATAGTTGACCAAAATATTCTTTTAGTTATTTCTACAAATGTGAATTGGCTTCATAGAATAAGTCCAACATTGATGCCTTCAGAAAATGGAAAAAAAGCCATTGAGGATAGGTGTATTTTAAGAGTTCTTGTCTAAACTAATGCTTGAATACCTGCCTTACAGGAAACAACAATATGTTGAGATATGGTGGTTACTGTGTGCCTTTCGTGAGATTCTTTAGCTGTACCTTGTATTTGGACGACAACCAAATAACAATGGCTCATTGTTTGTTTGACCCATTCTGAGTGGGTCACTCATGCAGGAAACTTGTCTCTAGAGTAGTAGATGGTCTTGTGACTCTAATTCATGAAAACTCCATGCTTGCTTGTCCATCACTGTGCTGCTGGGTTATGTGTCTTGTGTTTTCCCTTACACTTTTCAGTCAGGCAGGGGAAGTGTCCAGTTCTTCAGATGAAAAGCATGAATTTAATACACCAGCAAAGATTTTGCTTATAAGTGGAAGCCAGGAAGAAGTAGTGAATCTGGAAGGCAGTGCCTGTCCCTAGTCGCTGGAGGCAGACATGAAGGGATGGGCAGCAAAAGAGTCAGTGTTGCTCCAACTAAAACGATATGCAAGAGAAAGGAGTGGAGGTTACCCTAAGTTCTTCAAATGCCAGAATGGTCTGTTTAAAGGAAGTGACAGGGAAACCCAGTGAAGTGAGCTCAGTTTATTGGCAGAAGAGGTGTCTACAATGATTCTTTAGTGTAATATTTTCAAATTGTATTACTTTTAAATTGACAAAAAGTTATATGTATTTATGACAGACAGCACTTTGAGACACATATGTACTTCTACTTCTTATGAGAAGCAGAGATCTAAGACACGTATGTAGAGTTTTCACTGCCTGTCTTTCTCTTTCCCTCCCTCTGCTTCCTCCCTTCTTTCTTTCTTCTTTCTTGTTTTTCTTTTTTCTTTTTTGAGACTGGGTATCTTTCTCTTTTCTCTCCTCTCTCTGTATTCTAGCCTTGACTTGAACTCACTGAATAGCTAAGTTTGGACTCATAGCCATCCTCCTGCCTCAGTCTCCCATGTTGTGGGACTTAAATGTCTGTATGTATGCACCACTGAAAGGTTGAATCTAGCTGACTTTGTGTCTAGCGCTGGCATAAGCCTTAAGGGTGTGACAGAGACCTAGAAACCATGGCAAATGTGACAAAGTCCTAGGCAGATATGAGAAGTTAAATTCATATCTAAAATAGAAGTTGAGGAAAAAAGAAATTCACTACTATCTTTCAAGTCTTTAAGAATGTATATAAGAAAATTCTCTGATTTTCCCAAGAAATTTGGAAATGGTCTTAAGTGGAGTGTCCTTTGAGAGACACAAAATGGATAAAAAAAAAAGATTGAAATTATTTTTTTAATCTTAAAATAAAAAAGTAGCATTTCAAGTTTTTAAAAGTTGCTAACTGATGGGTGGAACTAGAAATGAGGTATTTCTCATTTTATATGAAGAATAAATTACCAACTATAGCTAGCACCACTTATTTAGAATTCAAATCATTATTTCTGGTTTTATTTTACAGAGATGGCAGTGCTTCTCTGAGACTATCACAGGGTAAGTCCATCTCCCGGGTGGGCTGTAGTAAATTTAAAAATACCACTACTGATTAAAAAACAGCGTTTGACTAGGGAAGGTGTGACATGTGCTCAAGGAAAGTGAGTAAATTCATTTCTAAGGCTCCTTTGAGACACATAGCTAGCCCAAGCTGTTGCTATATTTTTAAGAACACTGTTGAGATTTAAAAGTGTAGCAAGAACTGTTCTACCTTATTTTTGGAAGTCAATCACTAGTCGGCTGTTGTTCTCTATGGTGCATTCTAGGACTGTGGAAACATTAACTGGTTTCTGCACAGTATTTCAGTGCACTAAATTCATCCAGTGTGAGCATGCTGAGAATCAGCCCACCTCAAAACCCTACTCTAGATACTTGGGGTAGACAACCGGAAAAGTGGTAAAAGATGTGGAAGTCATTTGATTTCCTAGTTCATATTTGTTTTTTATTTTTTATTATTATTTTTCAAGACAGGGTTAGTCTCTGGCTTTGGAGCCTGTGCTGGAACTAGCTCCTGTAGACCAGGCTGGTCTCGAACTCACAAAGATCCGCCTGCGTCTGCCTCCCGAGTGCTGGGATTAAAGGCATGTGCCACCACCGCCCGGCTCTAGTTCATGTTTTAAACAGGTGGCTGTGGTTGCCTCAGGAAGTGGGTATGCTTGTACCCTAGCCTGGTTGAAGAATAGTGTTGTACTGGACCAGGAAAGAGATGAAAAGATGAAGGCGTGTCATATTTTAGAGAAGCATCAATGTTTTCTTTCTTTCTTTCCCCTTACTTTTCATTTTTCCATCTCAGCACTATCCTGTATTACTATGGCTGGTCATATTAATATTCCCCTCATTTAAATTTTACTTTCTAAAGGATGCAGAAGAATATGCTGAAAAAGGAGCATTGTTCCACCATCTTTAGGCTGTGAGAATGTGGGTAGCTACACTCTCTCTATTTCAGTTAAATAGAGATGAAAACATAGAGTCTGTCTCATGCTATTGTGAAGACTAAATGGATTTATACCCAATGAGCCCTTGGAATAGTACTTAGCAAAGGAGGGCACTCAGGAATTGTTGTCTATGATTATAATCATCATAATAAAATATTCTATGTAAAGGTCATACATGAGGACTCTTGAGCAATTATAATGTCTCAATATCTTATGATAACCCGGATTATCTTTTCAAATTCAATTAAGCTCTTATCAAGTATTTAAAAATAATGAGGAAGGTTACAATCGCAGAATGCACAGCTGTGCACAGTGCTGGGTAGAAGAGAAGGTAGACAAGAATGGATCCATGGACAGGTAATTAGGAGGATCTGTGTCGGGAAAATATTCACCCTGAACAGTGTTTATTGGACTCCACTGTGTAACATTCACTATACTAGGTGTCCCTAGCATAAACAATAATGCTCGCCACCCCAGACAATAAACTCATTGCTATCCTGGAACTGCCTGCTAAAGAATTTGAGGGGAAACAGCTGAGACCATTGTAGGAGAAAGGATATGAGGATGACTCCGAGGGAAAATGGGAAAACTGAACACTCAAAGAAAATATTACATAGGTTTCTTGCTATGTTAAGATCATAATTTGAATTTTAAGTAAATTTAAAAGTGTATATAATTTCCTCTAGGTATATGATTTCCCTGGCAACATTCATTTATTCTGTCATGGAAGCCTAAGGTACGTAGTTGAGCTCAAAGACAAGTCATATGGTTTAGCAGATAATTTGAAAATGCATCTTTTTAGGAATGGTTCCTACACTCTAATGTGGTTGGCAGCACTAGTGATGAAAAGGGACTATTGGAAAAAGGGGGTGAGCTGATTAAAAGAATACAAGGTCTATATGGGGCGACTGAGAATTCCAGTAGGAGACAAAGAGGGAAGTTAGAGGTTATAAGCTGTCGTCAGAGATGGCTGACATTGATGTTTTCATTGGTTGAGACTTCCACAGCCAATATAGAACTATGAAATTGAAATAGAGGAAGAACCAAGATCACTTTGAGGGAAGGTTATGCGACTTGGATTCCCAGTGTTGGGCGGGTTCCCAGAAGTTATTGAAACAACTGTGGATACTGGCAGAGTGAGCCCTGAAAGGAAGGAAGTGAACCTGAACTCCAGCTCAGACATCTGCCAAGCCCATATGCCTGAGGGGAACAAGCCACATGCCCGGTTCTTCCTCAGCCCCAACTGAGTGTTGCCAGGCAAACATTCCGATCCAGAATCGCAAAGGGTATGCATTTTTCCACACAACTCAATGTGAATTTATCTTCCATAAAATTCCCCAACTAAAACGTTAGCCACTCATTTCATCTTGAAAAGATAGCGGGAGACACAGATAAAACCTGTATATTTGCACCAGATTTGGAACGCAGATATTTGCTTTGCCATCACTGAGCCAAAGCCTTCAGTTGATGAGGGATAAGTTGGGCCCAAGAACGTGAAATCTGAGGTCAGGTGCAAATGACGATGTTAGACAAGCCACACCACCCTCAGGAAGTTCAAGACAAAACAAGACTACTCTATAACCATGTCTGAATGGACACAGGCAAAGCACTGTCGGAACAAGATGACCAAGCATTTTTCCCGTGTTAGCTAACAACTGTGCTGTTGTCTGTCACATGTTTATCCTTGTTTCATAACCTTCCAAAGAATAGCTAAGATTGACTAAAATAACTCATAAAATGATTGCATTTCTGGGTAGCTTCCCATTCAGACTAATGTCCTGCCAACTTGGATGTCCCCAGCAAAAATTCCAATTTGCTCCAACAAACAAAATGAGAGATCAATTCTGTGAGTCCTCACCGAGAAACCCCATGGGTCTCTGTGGTGTATCAACTCCCTCTTCAGAATAAATCAATAAGCTCTACTTTGTCCCAGTACAGGAGTGTTCCTGTGGCCTCTGATCAGAGGGTATTGACATGTCTAAAGCTTTAATCTTGCAAAACCTTGTCTCTTGTTGCAACATGCAATTCCTGACTACTCGAATTATGGAAACAACTAAAGATAAATATAGATTCATTGTCCAAAGAGGTAAGAAGGGTGGTTTTCATCTTTAATATGGCTTTGGGATATTTCAATTTTTATTTGTGTGTTATGATTTGAATGAAATCTTGAGACAGCACCAGTCTAAAGAAATGAAGAGTTTCTAAATAAATTTTTCACCATACTCAATTTTTTGACACCAAGAATCTCATTGGAGCTTTCTTCCTTTTTATCTGCCACCAATTCATTTGGAAAATATTTTAAAATAAAAGTAAGCCTAGATGCCAACTGAGGTGAAAGCAAATGCCAAATATGACACTAGATGAACTACACCTTTTGTTTTACTAGCTGTTTATTTTGAATAAGAGAAAACTCATTTCTTCCTCCATTAAAAACCAATTATTGAGTATTTGGCATATAAACCATTTTTCTAGTTATGGAAGGTGAGGTGACAAATGAGGCAGATAGTCTTTATCTCTCTAGAATTGGTATGGGAAATGAGAAGACACCTGAACACATAATCGAGTGATTCCAAGTGAAAGCAAACCCCGTGAAAATCACAAATCTAGTTTGGGGCAGAGATTAATTGATGGATGCAAGGGGAGAACTAACTTTGATGAGATCCATTGTCAGGGAATGAATCTCTAAAGGGGACATCTGCATGTAGACATGAATGGAGCGTAAAGGTTTTGAAATCCTGATAAGCCTAGCCATACCAATCAATAGTAAGAAAGAAACTGTGTCTGGAGAGCCCTAAGCCTGGAGAGGGTGATGAGATGAGAGAGGCAGGCAAAGAACAGAAGAGTTATGGTGTGCCATGACAAGGATTTGCACTTTACTCTAGGTACCGTGGAAAGATTTTTGGCAAGGGAATTATGTGATCTGACTCAGATTTGAGGAGAACCATTTGACTACATGTGGACTGTGGAGAAACAAGAGAGGGTCAATGTAATTAATGAGGAGGCAACTAAACCTAGCTGATTCAACCAAGACGTCCCTTCCAAGTACTTAAGGGCTAAGGTCTGATATAGCAGGTTTGTTTTTTGGTTTGTCGAGACAGGGTTTCTCTGTGGCTTTGAAGCCTGCACTGGAACTAGCTCCTGTAGACCAGGATGGTCTCGAACTCACAAAGATCCGCCTGCCTCTGCCTCCCGAGTGCTGGGATTAAAGGCGTGTGCCACCACCGCCCGGCTGATATAGCAGGTTTTATTGAATAATATCTGAGCCCTTTTGGCATTGGATATGATATTTACATTGTGCATGGTGAATGAGATCTATGAATATATATGATTTTTTTTCTAGATTTGGTTGGGCAGTATACATAATAAGTACTGATCTTTTTAAGGGCAGTAGATTTCGGTTTTCCTGAAGACTTCTCCCTCTGCAGTCTTGCTTTTATGTAGGGTTATCATTGTTCTGTTAGAAGAGATGATGTGTTGTTCTAATTTGAGGAGCCATGGAAGAAGGGGAAAATAATCATTTAAGAAACCCACAAAGCAAGAGCTAACAGGACTTCCTGATGCATTGGGTATGAACTGTAGACTATAAAAAAGGGTCGCAGCTGGTTCTTTTTTACCCCAGGATTAATGAACAGTGACATCATTAATTGAAGTTGGAGAAAATTTAGAATAAAAACTCAGATCGAGCTTTCTCCTGGGAAATGCTATGCTTACAGTAAACTGCCTAGTGTCAGACTTTCTGAAAGTTTGAACCAGAACCACCACCACCTCCTCCTCCTTCTCCTTTTCTTCTCCTCCTCCTCCTCCTTCTCTCCTCCTCCTATTCTCCCCACTTTTTCCTTCTTAAGATTATTATTATTATCATCATTTTCCCCAAGATAGGGTTTCTTTGTGTAACCCTGGATGTCCTGGTACTAGCTCTGTAGATTAGGATACCCTCAGACTCACAGAGATTTGCTTACCTCTGCCTCACATGTGTTGGGATTAAATGTGTCACCACTGCCCAGTGACTTTTTCTTCTTTCCCATCATGGTTCATTCCCCAGCTGGCTGTGATGCTCTCAGGGACCCCACATTTCTTGGAACTTATGAGTTGCTAATTTCCTGAGTGTCTTAGGACTTCTATTGCTGTGAAGAAACACTACGACTATGAAAACTCTTATAAAAGAAAACATCTAATGGAGGCTGGCTTAACCGTTTTGGGTTTAATTCATTATCATCATGGTGAGAAGCATGGTGGCCTGCAGGCAGACATGGTGCTGGAGAAGGATCTGAGAAATTCTACATCTTGATCCACAAGGAAGCAGGAGACTGTGTGCCACACTGAGTAAAGTCTGAGCATATATGAGATCTCAAAGCCCACCTCCACAGTGACACACTTTCTCCAATGAGGCCACACCTATTCCAAGAAGGCCACACCTCCTAATAATCCTACTACCTATGGGCCAAGCATTCAAACACACGAGTTTATGAGGACCATACTTATTCAAATCACAACACGGAGTCTTAACAAGCTTCTCTTCAAGACAGAATGTTTTGTCTTATAGGAAATTGTTACAGAAGATATACAGAGATGAATAAATAAATAAATAAATAAATAAAACTTAAAAACCTAGCTCAATGGAAAAGAAAGCAACTTGGGTTTGAAAATCAAGATATTCAATAAGAAAACATAATTTTACATGAATAAGTCATTGAGAAAGAATCTTCAAATGGAAAGATTGCAACAGGTAGTATAGGAATAAATCTTGGTTCTAACAAATTAAGTATGGAACCCAATCGCCAACAAGATCTCTGTCATCCATGTTTCAGACAGCAGTGTTCTTTACAATCCAGTGATGCAAATAGCTAGCACATGGTCTGAATTTTTTTTGCCACTTCCTGTATGCTTCTGCCATTTTTTTCAGAACAAACACAGCATCCTCTTTTTCAAGTTTAAGCTTTGTTGTGACCGAAAGTAGTACTGCAGAAAGGAACCTGTGAGTGTGGACTACAGAGTCAGATGGTGTAGATTCAAACCATCTACCAGTATATTTTTCAAAAAATTTGCATGGCCTCTGTACCTCTATTTAGTCAGCTGAGCAGTGAAGTTTTCACAGGGTCGTCATGAAGACTAACTCACAATAACAGAACAAAGCTCTTCCTGTACTTGTTTTATTTTTTTTTTAAAAATTGTTTATTTATTATGTGCACAGTGCCTGCTTGTATGCCACAGGCCAGAAGAAGGCACCAGATCTCATTACAGATGGTTGTGAGCCACCATGTGGTTGCTGGGAATTGAACTCAGGACCTCTGGAAGAGCAGCCAGTGCTTTTAACCTCTGAGCCATCTCTCCAGACCCATTCCTGTACTTTTACTGGTAGTCATATTTTGATTAATGAGTGTGTGTGGGCACACATGTATGTGGGGGTGGGGCTGGTATACATGCTATGGCATGTAGGTGAAGGTTACTGGGAGCTAACTCTCTTCTACCAACTTTTGGGGTATAGGTACTGAACTTAAATAATACGACTTGTGTACAAGTGCCTCTACACACCAAGTCATCTTCCTGGCCAGGAATCCTCACTTTTAAAAGGTAAATTTAATTTAAATACTCTATTTTACTTAACTTCATTAGCCAACATTATCATCTTGATAATATATGATAAGTCTGAAATATAGTTAGGGTGACCTTTTAATATTCTCACTCATATTAAATTTAAAACTCAATGCATGTTGTTTTGCATTTAAAGCACATCTCAGGTCTTTCTACTAATATTTTCATGACTTTGTGGACACCTGTAGTTAGTTGCTGCCATGTTGGAAAACACAGTAAAGCATTACTTTAAGATAAACAACTCAAATCAAATTACTCAATACTGGGATATTTTTTAAAAGGACCTGGAGTGCTATAGGATATCCTGGTCTATGTCATTATTTTTCCCTTTTTTTTTCTTCACCCTCAGAAAAAAATAAGAAATTAAAGGAAACTAGTCCATCCAGTCGTGCAGAAAAAAGTCACTCTTCTCAGTCCTGAGCTCATTTTCCAAATAATTCAGTTTTTGATTTGCTGGGAACTGTGTACAAATGGTCTCCAACTTAAGATAAGACATCTTGTGTTCTGGTTTGATTATTTTCTTTTGTTTGGCAGATTTTCTTCTCGTTTTTGTTCCTTGACTTAATATATACATGAAAGCATCATATATTCACTAGAAACTGTAATTTGGGTTGTAATCTCTTCCCAGGTTAATGCTGTGCTGTTGAGTACATTTTAGCAATGCTAGGAGAGAGAAAGAGGCATGGCTCCCAATTAGCCATGGGAAAGCTTCTACACCCTGGGTGCACTGTTCTGCTAAGCTTAGACGTGCAGTAGTTTAGGTGCATTGAGGATCTTTTCCAGTTACAGTATTTTCAATTTATGACTTTACTGGGAGATAGCACCCATCTGATAGCTCTCCTAGGGGAGAACCAACTACTGCATTGTCGTAAACCAATATAATTCCTAGGTGTATTTTAAATACTTAACCTTATGCCCACCAATAAATGTAGCTCTCACCCGTTATCAAGCTTCGTTTTGTAGCAGATGCTTGTTACTATAGAGATCCAATGATGATCACAGTGCAGAGCAAGTGACGACTCGATGCTCAAACTCAGCTGGTATATGTACAAGACAAACCTAAGACTCAGGTAACATCGCAGAAGAGAGGGCAAAAATACTGTAGGAGCCAGGGGACTAGGATGCCTGCTGCAAAATAATGTCTTTTAGACGTGACATCGATGTCACACCTATTGAATGTCAGGGATAGGGTTCTCTGAAGAAATTTGTGTATGGACAAGAGCAGCTGACGTGTCAATATGAGCAGGAGAAACTTCACAATGTCCCACACCCAGATGCAGAGCTAGAGGCAATTAACAGGTGTGGAGAGTAGAAAAATCAGGATGACTCTCCTGATAAGTCATTTAACCCTCACCCCAGAATCTCATGGATTTTGGGCAAGCAGTCTACCCATAACTACATTCTAAATCTTCTTTCTTGATTATGAAAATTTCACCTTGAGTTCTTGGTACTGTCTATATGTAATTCCTCTCAGATAGGACATTCTTTTTTTTTGTTTATTTGTTTTTTTTTTTGTTTTTTCGAGACAGGGTTTCTCTGAGGCTTTGGAACCTGTCCTGGAACTAGCTCTTGTAGACCAGGCTGATAATATGTGTAACATCTCAAAAAACTTAACTGAAAAATTTCCGGAGTACCAGGAGCAGAGATCACTCAGAGGTGAGGTTTGGAATTTCTAATGTTATCTTCTAGAAGAACGGACAAGTATTTAATGTATAAGCTTTTAATATAGGCAATTTGATTAAATAGATTATTAATGGCTCACATATTTAACAGAGGTCTATTGGAGAGAGCAAGTGGCTTACTACACCTTATGACTTTTCTTACAAATTTCAAATATTAGACAAAACACATTTTAATCTCTTCAATCTTTTTAATGGTTTCTGAATTATCTGCAGGACACTTTGATTTCTTTATATAGAGTCTCAAATGTGTCCATCATTAAATCCAAGTCACGCTTTATATCAAATTTAAATTGTCAATTTGATATGAGCTAGAATGGTGGGGAAGTCCTTCTGTATATGTGTTGCTTTTATTGGTTACTAAAGAATGGCTTTAACAGAATATAGCAGGCTGGAAGGGAGAGAGAGAGAGAGAGAGAGAGAGAGAGAGAGAGAGAGAGAGAGAGAGAGAGAGAGAGAGTAGGCGGAGTCAGAGAGATGCTATGGAGCCACCAGAGAAGAAAGACGCAAGCTTCCAGCTGGAACCTTGTTGGTAGGCCACAAGCCTCATGGTAAACTATAAAATAAATAATAGAAAATGGGTTAATTTGAGATATAAAAGCCAAAAATACACTTAAGCTATTGGCCAAACAGTATTGCAATTGGTACAGATTACTTTGTGATTATTTTTCGAGTCAGGGTGGCTGTAAAACAAGCAGCTTCTGCCAATGCTAGAGTGTACTTAATTGAGAAAAACCCTTCATCTGATTGCCTTTAGACAAGTCTGCGGGGATGTTTTCTTAATTAATGATTGCTGTAGCAGGCTAGTCCAGTGGGGGATGGTACCACCCCTGGGCAGATGGGCCTGGGTGGCATAAGAAATAGGGCTGAGCGAGTCAAGAGAGCAAGCCAGTAAACAGCATCCCTCCATGGGCTCTGCTTCAGTTCTTCCGTCTACATTCCTGCTTTGAGTCCTGTTTTGGCTTCCACTGATAATTAATTATAACCTGTTATCCAAACAACCCCTTTCCTCCTTGGGTTGCTTTGGTCATGGTTACAT
>JAQHUG010000057.1:8179609-8199955 GCA_028555095.1 Dicrostonyx torquatus | reverse complement strand
ATACTTTGCACTGGTAAATGGATTACTTTAAGAGGAAGATGGGTGTCAAAGAGGCTCTTTATGGAGTTTGCTAACCATTTGGGCAAGACATTGCTCTTGCCTGGACTACTTGATGTTATGCTGTATAAACTGGACATGCAGGACCCACAGAGAAATGACTGCTGAACTTGCTTAAAGATAAGACAGTCCTTTCAGAGTTCCTGCTTCATGAATCTGCTAGATATTCTGCTGGACACCCTGAAGAAGAAAGTAATTGATACACTGCCACTATAGGCAGAACTGTCTTTGATATTTCCTGCTTCATCAGAAAGTCTGTCAGATACTATAGGCCTATAGGGTTAAGATGGATGCTCCAATGATACAGAAGAACATAGGTTACTGTCTAGGCAGCGAGATGTCTCTGTCAATTCTAGAGTTTTGGAAGTTGCCTACAATGCACTTCTCGTTTACTTAGGTAATATTATATCCTTCTGGAGTTTTTGATGGACTTAAAGAACAGATAGTTATAGTTTTTGTTAGTTATGATAAAAGATAAAGTAGACATAAATATTGTAACTGTAATTCTTGCTTGATAACTGTTTTGTATATGTAATTTTACTATGTTAAAGTTAAAACCTTTCTTTTTATTTAAACAGAAAAGGGGAAGTGATGTGGGATTCCCCACTGTATGCTGAGAATACCATTGGTTAATAAACTGGATTAGGCTTTTGCAGGGCAGAATAGAGAGTGGGGAAAACTAAACTGAATGCTGGGAAGAAGAAGGCAGAGTCAGGGAGAAGCCATGTAGCCCCACCTGAGACTGACATTGGAACTTTACCCAGTAAGCCACAACCATGTGGTGATATACAGATTAATGGAAATGGGCTAGTTTAGGATGTAAGTGTTAGTCAGGGATACACTTAAGCTATTGGCCAAACAGTATTGCAAATAATATGATTTCTCTGTGATTATTTCAGGACAGAGCAGCTGGAAACTAACTGGTGTCCTCCTACTACACAAGGCTCCAAAACAGATCTTTTCTGCTTGGTGCTGAAATTCAGTTTGCTGGCTTAGAGTTCAGATTCCATAGTCATCTCTCTCCTCTCATTCTTCTCCCTTGTATTTTTGTGTGACATCTGAGATTGGGGTAGGTGTGAAATTATGGTCTATGTGACACCAAGAAATGGCCCGATGAGGAGATTCCACAGTTGCTTTCTGACCCAACTTGTCTGTTCTTATGGGTGTTTTTGTCCTATCATGTTGACAGAAGTTTCTGTCCTGCACAGTCCTAACATCTTTCAGTTCCAAAGAAACACAGAGGCTTATATTAATTATAAACTGTTTGGCCAATAACTTAGGTATATTTCTATCTAGGTCTTACACCTTAAATTAACCTACTTCTATTAATCTGTGTATTGTCACAAGGCTGTGGCTTACTGGTAAGGTTCTGGTGTGTTTCTTTTTCGGCAATTACATGGTGTCTCTGCCTGCTCTCTCTCTTTATATAATCTGTTTAGATTTCCCGCCTGGCTTTATTGTGCTAAGCCATTGTCCAAAACAGCTTTATTATCAACCAATAAAAACAACACATATACATTAAGACATCCTACATGACTATCAGCTCTGGGGATGTGCACCTGCTGGTGATGTACCTCCCTTTGTCTTTAAACATCTGGGCATCACAGACTATATTTGAGTCATCTCTACCCCTAACTTTCTCCTGGTCCAGTGCTTGCTTCTATGTCACTTTTGGGTACTAATGTTTAACTGTTTAACTCTCCAGATGCCTTGCCATGTGGCTGGAGATCTTGAGATTTAAGGTAAGTGTGTCAGTTCACTCCCTGTTTTTTATTCTATAAAACTGTGTGGTTGAGGGACTTCTCCCAGTTTTCTGTAGTCTTTTTGAATCCACCCCTGTATAGCAGGCCTAATATTTCTTAACTGACCTGCTGATTGAGAAAAGAATTAAGTACAGGAGGGTTGGTGAGATGGCTCAATGAGTAAAGATGCTTGCTGTCAAGCCTGATAACCTGAGTTTCATACCTGGAACCATACTTGTTGCAATCAGAGATTTGTTTCCACTGAGTTGTCCTCTGTTCTCCATGCTTTTGCTGTGTGGCACATGGACTGCTCCACAGATAGATAGATAGATAGATAGATAGATAGATAGATAGATAGATAGATAGATAGATGAATAGATAGATATAGATGATATGATAGGTAGAAACATAGATAGATTGGTAGATAGATGATAGATAGATAGACAGATAAATAGTTGGGTAGATAGATAGATAGACAGACCGAGTGGATAAATAAATAAGTAAATGGTTTTTTTGGGGGGAAATTATTGTTAAACTCCCTTTTCCCTGTATGCACAGGCTTGAAACTTTCTTTCTATGAGTGAATCTGTTTGTGTAGTCCCACATTCATCTCTATTCCATGTTTTGAATTTTTTGAACTTTGCTTTTTTAGTAGTTAAGCCAAACTTAATAGTTGCCAACTCACCAGAATATTCTCAGAAAAAAACACAAACTATTATGTCTTTCAAGTGCCGAGTTACTGCTGTAAAGACTACTGTGGAATCAAAACCTCAAAATTTGACATTGTTTTCTTATTAATTTGCTTTGTATTTACTCTCCTAGGTATGAAAATGTCAACTACATTTTGGTTTGTTTCAGGTAACTTAATATTGAAATGTAAGATATATATGGAAGAGCACACACAGAGAAACAATGAAGGGCACCTAGTTATAAAGACCAATGAACCAATATCCCCACCAAGAAACAAAACATTACCAGTACCCTAGGAACTCAGTAGACATTTTCCTCCAGACATCACTTTACTTTGAGAGGAACCCTTGGTCCGATATCTCGTGTGGTAATGCATGCTGTGTTGTGACTTGCATAAATGAAAGCCTAGAGGATACATTGTGTGTTTAGTTTGCTTAGTGCACTATTACAACTGTGAGAATTATACACACTGCTATTGTACCAGTGACTTGTTCATTTCCACCACCGTATATTGCATCGTGTGTTTTACTCACTTTGTTGTTGATGGACGGTTAAGTCATTTCCAACAGGGGGCTATTGCAAATAATACTAACTTCATTCTCTGAAATTTGATTTGACATTACATGTATACATTCGAGTTTTCCCTGGGTAAACTTTTAAGGTAAAACCATCGTGTCACTTGTTTAGTCAGTATGCTTTAATTTTATGACATAAAATGCTTTCTGCCTCAATGTCCTGTCTTTGTTTAATGCCTTCTTCATAGTGTCTATGGAATATTGTTTCCAAAAAATCCTACCCAAACCTAGTCATTTTTATTTTTAAACCACTTCCATTGTATTTTATTGCTTTGGGAATTAATCTCAAACTACTGCCACACATGGTCCACAGAGCCTTCTGTAACTTGGTATCTATTTTTCTCATGTTTCATCTTTTGTTCAAGCTAAACCTTGTTCACTTTTCCCTCAGGGCTCCTTCATAAATGGCTCCCTTTCCAGTAAACACTGTTTCTTGCCATCTTGTGCTCTTCTGCCTTTCGATATCTCACCATTGCTGGGCCTGATGAAGTCCGACTGACTCTTCCAGTCACAGCTTGTCATTATTGAGATAACACAGAAGTCTGAATTGTCAGCTGGAGAGCATCCTGCAAACAGCAGCGTTAAAGTGAAACATGACTTTAGGACATGTGGTGGCACCTCTGAGGGTCTAAGTGATACCTTGTGATAGTATTTATACAGTTGGTACCATTTCTGTTCTGGAGTATTACTTTATATTTTCATTAAATAGACAGTTGTATGTGAAAAATTTAGTAGAATATGTTTTTTTCTGATTGAAAATTTCAGATTTTTAATAATAAACCACCTGGAAAAATCAAACAACACAACACCGAAAAGAGTTCTCCCATTGCAAATGCCAAAGGGCGATTCATTATTGTATTTGCATGATGATTGACAGTGCCACCTCTTCCTAGAGATTTATTTATGAGACCTTCCTTCTTTTCTAGGAAAGACCTACTGATAATCTGCAGACCTACTGATAATCTCTCCCTTCCTCACCATCTTATGTAAAACAAGGCTGGCCATCTTAACCCAGGCAGGTGTCCCTTCTATGTCTCTGGAGTTTCATCCTCAATACTATGAATCCCATAAAATGATGTTTGTATACGTTTTACTTATGACTGTAGACCTAGGCTAGCACCTAGTTTGTGACGTTTTAAAGAGCAACAGTCCTTGTGAATTGCTGAGCTGCTCAATTCTGTCTGTCCCCTTAAGATACCGTCATTTGTTAGCTCAGTCTGTGCAGACATGTCGCTTTGAGTTTGCTGGATGAAGCTGAGAGGTAGTTAACGCTGATGGATGGATTGTAGCATAGCATAAAGAGAAAGATTCATAGGCTTCTCGTACAAATCTTATCACAACAATTAGATTTCATACTCGCCTCAAATATAAGGCATAATATATGTCTCTACCATTTCCAGAGAGGTTTCATTATCTTCTCAGGCACATGCATGCTGAGTTATTTTCCCTGTTTCAATACTCCCTGTTTTCTGTCAGTTGCTCCATGTTCTTATTTTGTACATGCACATCTGCCTATGGTTTGTACGTCTCTCATATCCAAATACGTTTTTGTTCATTAGCTTTTGGCACCTCACGGAAAGAATTGAAAAGAGATTGAAACACTAAGCTTCTTGTTAAAGCAATGATTAGAAGTTTAGTGGCAGCTTTGTTTTCCATGGCTGAACTCCAGTTACCCAGGAGGTTGACTGATAAGATTATAACTAAAGACTGCTAGCCCTGATAAGATTAAAGGTTCTGGAAGTTTCAAAAGTTTCCCAAAGCAGCTCAAACGAGAAGAGATGCATTCTCCTACTGAGGTTTCAAACAGCCTTTCACTGAAACACAGTTCTTGAAATCAATGGCAGCTAAGTCAATGTGAGAACTTGTATTTTCCACAAACTATTCAAGAGAATACGGTATGGTCTACTGCTACATGGCTTATTTTGATTGAGATTTGCCTGTATTTCTTGAGCTATGGATGGATAGTGCCAATCTTTCTCTGCTGCATGTTTTGGATTCTAAATGCTGCTGAGTCTTTGTTCAGTCATGTTTATAATCTCATTTGATTTTCACCAAGTATGAAGTATGCTGTTTATGTAATCAGTCAACCTCCATATCAAGCTATTTAGTTTTATTAGCAACAACTAAAGGAGTGCTATTTAGTATCAATGCAATTTTAATTATAAATGCAATATAGATACTGAAATTATATGGGAATGATGTGGTAATTTAGATGCTTTAGAACAAAGTATTAACTTTATATAATTATCATTATACTATCATAATAATTAAAAATTTTTACAGAGCAAAGCCAGGCCTTTGACGCTGGTTTTTGGATTCTCAGGTAGTGGCATCTATTGGTTTGAGAAATATTAGTTTGCTCTTCTAATGCTTAGACCAGTGAATCTCAAAGTCTGACCCCCAAATAACAGTGTCTGTGTGACCGGAGGACATAGAAATACGATTCCTGAGCCATGGGTATAACTCAGTGGTGGAGCACTTACGAAGCATGAATGACATCCTGGGTTACATCCTAAGCATTCACAGAAAAGAAATTCTTCAGCTCTACTATCGGTTGATTGAACCAAGAACCTCAGAAATAGAGCTCAGCTTTCGCTTCAGTTTCTACATATTTCGAACACACATGGAAACAGTGTCTTAAGCTATGGAGAATGTTTCTTTTTTAGTCGTTTCACCCATATAATAGGGAAAACTTCTTATAAACAATTCTTTAAAGAGGGGATGAGGAAGATCAGATCGGGCTACTCAAAGACTGGAGTGTAGGCTCCGTGACTGTTCCCTATAACTTACCTATGAATATCAATTGATCCAGGAGACAGTGGATGCAAAAACACAGATAACATGTCCTCAAGAAACAGCATGGAATCAGGGTCAGGGGGTAATGATCAGTATTTATGAACAAAGCAAGCCTGAATTCTGAACCAGCTGGAGACAATAAGTTGGTTCTTTTCTGTTGCCATGGAGACTTATTTAGGCTAGATAAGACCTGTGATTGTGAGAGGGCAAATTGCTAGTACTCTTAAAATTTCAGTGTCCTGATAATTACGGTTTCGAGTGCTATGTTGAGGGTTATTTTCTGACATTGTATTAAAGAATATACCAGAATCTAAAGACTGCAGCCATCTGGTTCTTACCTAATCATTCAGGGGTCAGAATAAGTTTAATTTCTCAAGGGAGGTTTGCCTGCATTTATAAGGGCACAGAGACGATTTCTCTTTTTGTGTTCCAGAGCACCCTGAACTCATTCTATCATACCTTTTTCTAATCATCTAATGTAACCTGAGGACCCCGACAGTTCATGTCTTATAAATTTACGAGGTGCTATTTTGAAGAAGTCCAAAACTCTGTATGAAATTTTCAAGAAAGGTCTGAGAAGCCTTCCTGTAGATGACTAACAGTATAACTATATGGTAAATTACATACATGAACCAGAAGGGAAGAAGAAATTTTTTTTCTTAAGGCTCCGTGCTCTTCCTTATGTCATCTCCATCCCACCATCCCACAAAGAGACCTCAAGGGAGGTCTCTACCAATACAAATGGTGTATGGGCATATAATGTTTCTGCCTAGACAAGCCTATTAGAGAAGATGCCCGTGACTATTGATAGAGGTTGGCCGAATTACATCTTCTGCAGAGAAAGTGACAGAATTCCACCTCTCAGATGTAAATCTGATACACAGCTTAAACTCTGTAGCTGAAGACAAGTCACACTCTTATCAGTTCAATTTTACTGAGAATAGCAAAAGAGTCAAATTCATATTTACCAGGCACGGCTGACTTTGTAAGCAGATCTGTCTAACAGGACCACATCTAGCACAATCCCCATTCTTTCTCTAGAAAGTTGAGATCTGAAAAATCTTGAGGAAGTTATTGGTAAGTGAATTTCCTAAGGCAAATCTGATAGACCAGTACTGTCCTAGAGACTTTAGCCTGATCATGTTTGTGTGCACACGCTTGTGCTTGAACACACACACACACACACACACATACACACACAGACAGACAGATAGATAGATAGATAGATAGATAGATAGATAGATATATAGATAGATAGATGATAGAAAACTTTAAAAAGTTAGGAGTTACTTGTGATATTTTGCTTCTTCTTAAACAAATAAAGCTTGCCTGAAGATCAGAGTGGGAGCTAGCCACACTAGTAAGTCACAGAAGCCACACAGTTGTGGAACACACCTTTAATTCCATCACTTGGGAGACAGAGGCAGATGGACCTCTGTGACTTCAAGGCCACCTTGGGCTATGTGAGAGAGATTGAGTCAGTCTAAAAGAGAAACAGAACCAAGCGGTGATGGCTCACACCTTTAATCCCAGCACTGGGGAGGTTGGAGACCGGAAGTGATATGGCTGGGAGGAGAGAGGAATATAAGGTGGGAGGAGACAGGAGCTCAAATTCAGTCTGAGGACTTGGAGATATAGGATGCCACATTCAGTCTGAGGATTTCCTAGAGGTAAGAATTAGCAGCTGGCTGCTCTGAACTCTGATCTTTCAGTTCTCACTCCCTAATATCTGACTCTGGGTTTTTATTATTAAGACCAATTAAAAATCATGCTACAGTTACTAAGCACACAAAGTTCTGCAAATGTGTTATTTGAAGGCTTGGTTTACTGACTCATTGAAGCTGCTTCAAGCCTCATAGCGTCCCTTAATTTGGTCCTAGTGGGAGTGAGTGTGCGAAGACTAGGGTGCCAATTATTTTCCCTTCCAATACATTTTTAACTAAGGACACCAAATTACTTCCTCTTTCCTTTCCACCCAAACCACCACCTACTTCTTCCTAGAAGTATAGCCCCCAAATTCACATTCCCACACAGGCTGAGGCCTGATCCAGACTCTGAGTCCAGAGACCCCCTTCTGCTGGAAGCACAGAGGTGGACGTGCTCACAGTTAAGCACCAGGGAAAGCAGGAACGTTGCACATTCACGGTTGTCTCTTTAGGGGTAGTTACATAATCTGTTTTCTGCCCAGAAGTTTGAGAGCAGAGGCGATTAATAGCCTGACCTCTGAGCTATCAGTAGGGCCAGACCACATCTGGCTCTCCTAGACTCTTACAAACAAGGCCAGAGGTGGTTGGTAGCCTAGGTGACTGCTGTGCTATCTGTATGATTGAGACCAGGTTAGATCCTTCCCCAGGACTACAAGTGTGCACAAAACATAGCTGAGCTGGCCTTTTTGATTTCTAAAAGAAAAAAAAAAGGCTTATTTTATTTTTAGGTGTGTGTGTTTGGGTTTGTGCAAGTAAGTGCCATTGTCTTTGGAGGCCAGAGGGGTCAGACCCCACAGATCTGTTGGCAGTATGCCTCCCTGCTGTGTGACTACTAGGAATGATCTAGGTCCTCTGCAAGGGCACTTTGCATCCTTTACCTCTGGACCATCTCTTCATTTCCTCTTTTTGATTATTAATGTGGTATTACCTTCATTTTATTTTCTCCCTTTGTTTTGGGGTCTCTGGGGATCAAATCCAGGGCCTGTCACATATGCTCGATGAGTACTTTGCCAGCAAGTCCAGCCCTAGTGTCCCCTTCCAATGCCCCAGCTGTAATAGAGAGTCTTAGGGATTTAATTTCTGATTATCCTTCTGATAAAACATTAATAAACATCTCATTTTGTATAATGCAAAAAATATGCCTTAAGTCAACTACCGAGTGTCAAACTCTGGCAGCTTGACCTATCTCCAGCTACTGAGTTGTGTTGAACTGGCCTTCCATCCTGCTTCATATAGATCAGTACTTTGCTGGCTGTGGTGGTTGCAGAGACTCCACACCCTTCCTCTTCCCTGCGGGACCTTTGATCCTTTTTGCATCCAGTAAACACACTAGGGTTCACTTCTTCCTCTGTAACTACTATAGGCTAAAGCTGTCTCCATTCACCATAGAAACTAGAGTAGAGTTTCCTTTCTGTTTCCATCTTTGCAGCACTTCAATGTGTGTGTGTGTGTGTGTGTGTGTGTGCTGTGTTAGTGCTATAGTATAGACGTATGGAAAATTCATTTCTAATTATGCAATATTTGGTGTGTGTGTGTGTAAATCAGAAGACTGAGCACCAATACTCGACTCTACTAATCTTTCTTATCTTAGCTATGTATGGTGGAGTCAATTAGACATACGAGGAGCTGGTCTATTCTCACTTGGACAACAACCAACAGTGAAGAACATTACCCTGTCTGGATTACACTTTAACTCATTGGCTACGGAAAGAGAAGACCATTTTGTTGCAAGATACATTTGGAATGGCAGGTAGCTTAATTTTTTTCTGTAATAACTTTCATGTTTATTAGTGTTGTCTTTGTCACAAAAATATTTTAGAATGGTGGTTTAAGTTCCTGGGAAAATGCTGAAAATCTTGAGAGATCAAAAGTTAAGATACTGTTGAGATCCCACCATTAGGTGAACACAGACACAGAACCTGGTGCTGCCTGTCATTCTTTGTGACTCAGAGCACTGTGTACTAAGAATTACTGGAGAGAAAGACTGAACACTTGTCTCAGCCTAATAAACAATACTCAGAGACAGAAAAATGCTGAGGAAGACAGATAGCTGATACTAAATATTTTCTCTATGGATTTTTGTTTTTTTGGAAAAGGAGTCGAGTTGCCTAAGTAGATGGGTAGCCTGTGTATGACACAAATGCCATGGATGCTAGCTTTCCATTTATGGGATAGCCAATCAGATTTTAGTCACAGAAACACAACCCCTCAGGTAATTAGATGAAGAAAGGGCTGCTAGGCTCATAGTTCCAGAGCTCGAAGTTCACGGTCACATAGTGTGTTGTTTTGGATCCATGGCATTATCAGATACCAGGACAGGAGTGTGTGGTGGAGACCTGCTCATCTGATGATGACCAGAAATCAAAGAAGGAAAGGAGGAATGGGTTGGGATCCCAATATTCCTGTCAAGGACTTGTTCCCAGTGATCAGGCTTCCTCAAATTAGACCCTTCCTCTTCCCACCAACAAAAACCACCACAGGTGGAGAAGAAGCTTTTAACACAAAAATCATGGCATACATTTAGATCCCTTAGATATTAGCAAGTGTTTCTTATGAAGGTGTATTCAGATTTCTTTGGCATGGTAGCGATATGTGTAAGACACAAACATATGAGAGAACATAGCTACGGAGACTGAATGGAAAGGTGCTTTACAGCTAACCTAATCATTGGAAATACTCTTTCATTGTGAAGAGCTCAGGTGACAGTACATTTGAAGTTTCTGATATCATGAATTTTTGCTGGGAATAAGTATCTTTCTAGAAGTAGATAAATAAATCATTCCAAAGACAAGTCTCCGAAGCTGTTGAAAAAGACATTTTTTAATAAAACGCAAATAATAACTGTAAAATAAGGAGATATTTAGAACTCAAAAAGGAATGTAAGTGAAGCCCTGTGTTGTATTAAGGCGGCTGTATCCCCTCCGAGGAGCGGGGCCGTTTTCCCAGTGCCTGGCTCCCGGCAGCAGGCCTACTTTTGGCCCTGGCTTATACCCGGAATAATTACACACAAACTGTATTCATTTAAATACTGCCTGGCCCATTAGTTTTAACCTCTTATACATATTAGTCTAACCCATATTTAGTAATCTGGGTATCCACCATGAGTCGCGGCTTACCGGCAGGAGTCTAATCTACGTCCATCTTGGGTAGGAGCATCATGGCATCTGCCAGTGCCTTCTCTCTCATGCCTTCCATTCTGTCTACTCCGCCCACCTAAGGGTTGTGTCCTATCCTACAGGCCAAGGCAGTTTCTTTATTAACCAATGAAAGCAACACAAAATACAGAAGAACCCTCCTACACCAGCCCTGCCAAAGCTTTACACTGATTAGCTGCAGACATCAGTCAATAAAGGGGAGGCAAGGAATAAAGTCTTTGAAGCCTTTTCATATATCAGAAAAAAATGCATGAGTCTCATAATTAACTCTTTTGGAAAGGTATTTATTTGTGTGTATTTATATTCATCCCCATTACAAACACTGAAAGCTGAATATGTGCCAGGTACAGAAACAAATCAGACTCAGTCTTCACGTTTCTGCCATGTGTGGTTCAGGATGAGAGGTTTTCATCTAACTAGTGACTCCAAGGTGGAAAGGGAAAAATCTAGAACAAGGTGCAATATTATCATAACACAACCAGAGGCAGAAAATTCAGAAGGAAGGAACAGTACATTCTCTGTCTGTCGCTCTGTCTGTCAGTCTGTGTGTATGTGTGGTATATGTGTGTCTGTCTGTATATATGTGAGAAGCTCTAAGAATTGAACGTTTTACAAAGTTGTTTAAGCAAAGTAGGGCCACACTGACATCTCTCAGGATTAAGATAAATGTGCTGATTCCTGGGTCAGATAACTGTTCATTCCCAGAATCTTCCCTTCCTTTTTAGAGTGCATGTATCAAGATACTCAATGAACCTACTCTCAGTTGAGGCAGCTCTGCACCGTCTACAAGCACTGTCGATGGCAGAGAGCATTCTGAAGTGTAAGAGCTGAGGATTTAAGTTTGAGGGCTGATAGATCCCTTTCTGATCTTTACAAGTAAAATTTCATCCAAGATATATTCCTAACTGTACATGCACACACATCCCCCACACACACGTACACACACACACACACACACACACACACTTGAAGTATACTCAGTATATGTATAATATAGCAAAATGAAATTAGAATTTACACAAGTAACCAGATGTATTAAGGAACAGATAAAAACGATATATATTTTGTATATATCTGTTTCCACTCATGCTTTTCTTCTTGCGGGAGGACTGGAGCTCATTTTGGAGAATTATGAAGCAATGATTGCTGTCTGATGCAGCTGCACTATAGGACAGCGATGAGAAGTGGAGGATTTAGGATCTGTGAATCCTAGAATCCATTCAGTCAGGGCCACCAACTCCTCAGAGACTCAAACACAGTACTGAACTTAGAAAAGCCTTTGTTTTCTTGTTTGAAAAATAGGAAATTGCACAGTTTTCTTCACGAATGCATTTTGAGGCTCACACGCTGCATGTAAGTAACTTAATCCATGAGATTATGAGGAAGAGCCACCCAAGCTCCAGAGTGATATTATATAACCGTGGGAGGGGAAACTTTTTTATGAGTTTGTAAGGACAGGAGAATTGGCGTGCTTTGTCACTTTGCAGCACATCAGCTCTAGGCTGCACACATTGTAATGCCCTCCAACATGGCCACGTGATGACTGGCTTTGGGTTCAGAACTCAGGAAATAATTTCTCCTTATTCGGTAAGATGAGGCTTAAAGAGAATATTTCATCAGATCATTCTTGGGTGAATTAAACAATATAATGAGCATCAATGACTAGCTAAATCCTGACATATATGTGCTCATCACATGGGAAATATTGTGAATGTTTTGGTTCTTATAGAGAAATCTTTTACTTGTTTTTATCTAAAACCATTTTTTTTCATTTATTTTATATACTAAGCAGTTTCTTTTCCCTCCCCTCCTCCTGTTCCCTTCCCTTTTCCATCTACCCCTCTTCCCGCCCACTCCTCCTTCGTGTCCATTCAGAAAGAGACAGGCCTCCTGTGGGTTAGCATGAAGCATGATTGACTAGTAAGACTATCTTTTGATAGACAGAGAAAGTAGTTATTGAAAGGTCATTCTTAGTTGTTCTTTATAGCTTAGATGTTTAGAAGGGATTTAGTCAGAAGAGGAAAAAGTCTAGGGCCTCCACACAAGACACAACAAAGCATAAAGACAAGTTGCGGATAATTTGCACTTCCTACCAAGCTGTCAAATTATTGCAGATTTTTCCAAAACAGCATCCGATCTGGTTTCTCAGACCCTCCTCTTTAAGAGAAGGCACAGCTAATTGGGAGAAAAGCATCCTCAGACCTGGCATTCTGAATACATCAAAGCCTGCTATCTGTCATTGCTCTCCAACATCACCTAGCCAACATAGTATCTGCACCATCAATTAGGGCACTCACACCTGTTTCTTAATCACTCTTTTCCTTTTTATTCTGATGTCCTCCATTTCTACTGATAAAATAACAATGTGACTCAGTTCAATTTGTTCAGAGTTTCAAACACTGTGACATTGTTTTGAATCCTAGGAGGAGGATGAGAATAAGAGAAAATACAGACATGGGTTTAAGGCTGTACATGATGGCTTGTTTATGCTTGAGTTTTGCAGTTTTGAATTTTAATTTTCTGCTTATCTCCACAGAGAAATTACTAGCATTTTGCTAGGGAAAGAAATTAGGGATGACTTTTTGTCGAGAAATACCAAGAACTGTGTAAACACCCATTTAATTAGCTCTTACCAAGACAACCCAAAGCAGAAATGATCTGCCTGACATCTGGTTGACACATCTCCTTGGCAGGGTACTTCTCAGGCGGGCAGCATTTGGGGATGACTTCGGGGGTTTAAATAAAGCAAGGCTCCAGCCCCACTCAGAACCCGTCAAACGTCAATCTATGAAGGTGGGATCTGAGACTTTAATATTTAGCAAGAGCTATCTTCCCAATTGACATTAACACACGTCAGAGTTGAAAAATGTGTGGTCCCAATGTGAACAGAGGCATCCATGTAAGGCCCCCAGGGCTACATGCTATAAGGTTTTAAGAAAACACAAACACAGCACAAACAAAGCTCAAGACAGCTAATCAAATCAAAATATAAATGAAATAAGATAATTTGGTATTTTGGCTAAAACTGTACCCTCCTCTCCCCCCAAAAGACTACATGTAGTTTATCAGAGAAAACTGTATGAACACATACACGCAGAGTAAGACATAGATCCAGCCGGGCGGTGGTGGCGCACGCCTTTAATCCCAGCACTCAGGAGACAGAGGCAGGTGGATCTTGTGAGTTCGAGACCAGCCTGGTCTACAAGAGCTAGTTCCAGCGCAGGCTCCAAAGCCACAGAGAAACCCTGTCTCGAAAAACAAAACAAAACAAAACAAAAAGACATGGATCCTTTAAACTTCCTGGTTCTCATTGTTCCATGAGCTGATCAAGCTCTCACAAGCACAGTGCGGCTCCAGGGGTCTCTTGCTCTTTGGTTTTTGCCTCAGTTCAGCAGGCTGGTGCTATATCCTCCAGTCACACCTGGACTTCAGGGAAGCAGCTGTCTTGTTGTTTCCCAGGGGAGCTTGGGGGATTTCCTTGAGGGCAACACACTCCACCCACCTATACCCCTACTCTCTAATGTGTTTGAATTCCTAAGGGACCTCCCAAATGTGTATGCCCTCTCTCTGGCTGTAACAGACTAGTGTATAAAGTCCCCACCCACAGAGAACTGCCCACATAACGTGGAAGGAATTCCAAGGGTTCCTGTCCTATATCTGAAATCTCAACCCTTGCTCCTTTTTCCAGAGCAACCATCCTGGTTCCCAGCAGGCTCCTCAACTAACTCTCTTCTATTTAGAGAATGGCACTGCAAATTAAGAGAGAGGAAGAGGAAAGAACGTCAGTAAGAAAGGACTGAGTCATTTCGTTGACCCCCGAGTGTTCCACCCACTGTAAACTCCATGGATTAGCCTTATTTGAAATCTCCTCTGCACCCAGGAGCCAGGGACACTTAGTTATGTGAGTCACATCGTGCTGTTTTGCTTCTCAGAACTCTCTAATGGCGTGCTGCTGTTTAGGGTTTTTGTTTTTTTTTTTTTCCATCTTGGCACAAGCTAGAGTCACCTAGAAGGAGGGAACCTCAGTTAGGAGGGTTGTGTCCAACAAGCTGGCCTGTTGGCAAGTTTATGGGGGAATAGTCTTGATTAATGATTGTTGTGCGAAGGCACAGCCCACTGTGCATGGTGCCACCCCTGGGCAGATGGGCCTGGATCGTAGGAGAAGACAAACGGAACAAGGCATGGGGCGAAAACCAGTAGCAGCTTTCTTCTTAGTTTCTGCCTCTGCAATTACCTGAATTCCTACCCTGACTTCTTCAGTGACAGGTTGTGATTAGAAGAAATAAGCCAAATAAAAATGTCCTCCACAGGTTGTACTTGGTAATGCTATTTTTTTTTTTTTACAGCAATAGAAATCATGCTATGACAAATGGTCTCCTGACATGCACAGAGAAGAGCTCATCCTCCATAAGAACCCTAAGACTTTGCGAGGTCTCCCACTTCTCTTTTCATCCCAGTCTCCTGCCACTCACAGACTCCAACAGAGTTGTCCCTGAGACACACCAGGCACCCCAAGGGCTTTGTGACTCCCTGCTGACAGTCTGATGTTCATCTCTTAGAATGCTGATGGTCCCTCTCCCCTCCTTCTTGGATAGATAAACTGACCCTCTTTATATTTCAATTTTTAAATTTTCATTTAGAGTTGCAAAAGTTTCGATAAGTATGCCCAAAAGCTCCATGTTCCTAACAAGTTGAGAGTTCTTTTTTTTTTTGTTTGTTTGTTTGTTTTTTGTTAACCAAGACAACGTTTCTCTGTAGCTTTGGAGCCTGTTCTGGAACTAGCTCTTGTAGACCAGGCTGGCCTTGAACTCACACAGATCCGCCTGCCTCTGCCTCCCAAGTGCTGGGATCAAAGGCGTGTGCCACCACCACCCAGCTAAGAGTCCTTCTTTAAGATATGACCAAGCCTCATTCTACTAGCCTTCTCCACCCTGCCTTCCATTAATGCCTTATGGCTTTTGTTCATGCATCACATTGTGCTTTGTAGTTTAGCAGAACGCTTCTCTAGTAAGAACTGATTTCAATCCAAAGAGAGGCCTTATTTCGCACATGACTGTATTTCCAGTGTTTCGACTGGGAGTCATTAAATCTAAACTGATGTTAAGTTTTAGGCCAGATGTTGCAACAGCACTGAATAACACATTCTGGCAGAGATACTGCTTTAGAACACTGGGAACAGTTGTCCGGCATTTCTGCTTGGATATCTCCATATTAGCAGATAAGTCACAGCTCACCAGGGACTCATTTTCCCCACAAAATTTTTTTCCAGCACCTGAAGCAGCCCAGGGCTACCATCTCTGCTCAAAAATATGTTTGTTGAATTAATATGCAAAATTGAACCTTCCACGATTCTCAACGCAACCTCAAACCTGAGAGTCAGCCTTGACATCTGTCTCTCTTTTGTTACACAAAATCATATAATTCCGTGGAAATTCTGTGGCATTTGTACTGGTGGAATTTGTCTAGTCCTGTGGCTCTTCCTCTAGGTTTTGAACATTGCCCTCCTCATTATTATAACTGTTACCCACCTGGCCTCCCTATAGAAATTCAGTGTGGTTCTAATTCATTCCTTTGTTCTGTAGCAAGAATGCAGGGTATTTTTTAGGGTATTTCTGGATATGTTGTAAAGGGAAACTTGTTAAAGACTTCCTGTTGTGTTCTGGGTAATATCTAAAATTGTTAAAGAGGCTGACATGCATTGACTGGCTGGGCCATGATTCATTTTTCATGTTGAAGTCTGTCCTCCAGGCAAACCAACTAGACTCTTCTTCATTAGCTCTGGAGCACAAGGGTGAGGGGGATTCCCGTGGCGAGAAGAAAAGCCTTGATCTCTCTTTCCCATCCATGTCCCTCCTCCCCTTTCAAGACTGGAATATATGTTTTGTTGAAATATTTTTCAGTTTTATCTTTTGGAAGTAAAGGCAGCGTCTAAATAGTTCACTCCAGTCTTACTAGTCTCAAATGCAAACCCTGGTACACAGTAGGGATCGAACAACTGTTTATCGTATTAAACCTTGCTTAAATTTAATGAATAGGGCACATAGTACAATATAGACTGTGCTGTGTGACTTAACTCCAAACATTTAGTATTAGAATAAATATTATATATTACAACTATTAGGTTTTTACTTTTATGGAAGCATATTTTCCTAGGACACAATACTTTGCATGACAGGGAAATACTTAGGAAATGTAAAATGCATACCACATGTATCACCCCAGCAGTATTTTCAAATGCCACCTTGTTTACTTTTGGAAAAAAGCCAAGATGGTGGCACTGATGAGAGTTTAGACAAGGACAAAAAAAAAAAAAAAACCCTAAGATCATTCTATTTGTGTCAATAGAGACAACTCCTGACTAACTTGTAGCAATTAAGAAATAATCATCAGTGTTACCAAACTTCCTCTTTTGTCTCTTTTAGTTGTTCTTTAGAGACACATATTGATAGTAAAAATAGGAATATGATAATTACAAGGCAATGCACACACATGCGTACCAATACTAAGAATTTTGCAATCGAATGATGAGATGTGGTAGTAATAAGAACCTGAGCTTAAGCATTTAGACAGATTTGTTTACAGGCTTCTTGGTATATAAACCTGGCTACATGTATAAATTTGGCTAAATCACAGTCTCCGATTTCTTCATTTATTTGCTTATAGCTCAATAATAATTACGCCTAAGTTTTTAGAATGGATTGGATTAAGTGAGTTGAATTCTGCATGTAGTACTTGGCATACAGAAAACACAGAATTGGAACCATAGTGTCTGACATTGTTATTATCATAACCTTTAAATGTACTTCAATCCTTTTTGATGTAATTGGATTGTTGTTGAGGAATAGTTGATCCTAAGTTCCAAGACAATCCCTTGAACTATCTAGTCATTCATCCATTGACCTTGACTTGCCTCAATACAACATTGTAAAATGTTTAAGAAATTTAAGAGGGTAATTATGAATAAATGGCTTCCAAAATTTCAAACCAGAAGAATGTCTGGTAAGAAAATAACATATGCACTTTGGCAAAGATTATAACAAAAGAACACTATTTCAATACTCGGAACTTAATGCTGTGAGGTTTGATGTTTCCATGCTATCCATACCACCCCGAATCATTAGATGAACCAATAGCATCGTCAGATGATCCAATATAAATTTTATGAGCTCTATACTATAAGATAAATGCTTAGAATTACAATGCAATAGAAGCATTACACATAATAATGATAGGACATTCCAGGAAAAAGAAGCACCAAAAGTTTTCACACAAAGTATATTACTTGGGTTTAGGGGTAAACACTGGCCCTCCAAGTGCGAAGAGCTGATGTTAAATTCTAAGAACCCATATAAGCAGGGTGCAAGAGTACCTGTCTCTAGTCCCAGTACTACTGCGGAGATCCAGGCTATGAAGACACAACAATCTTCAGAATCTTCAAGGTCAGTTAGCAGCAACTTCAGATACCCTCCCTCAAACAAGGTGGAAGATGACAGATACCCAAGGGTGTCCTTTAACCTCCACATGCACATTATGGTGCATACACTTACACTCACACACATGAATGCACACAAATTATACACACACACACATACACACACACACACACACACACATATATATAGGCACAAGTACAAATTATGCATATATCCAAACACACTTAATAATTGCATACATTAAGTATGTTCCATACTCTTTCCTGTAAAAAGTCATACCTCAATGGGACTGCATAAAAAGAATTCTTACCAGATTGAAAGAATTACTTTTGATTTTTCTGAAGTTCAGCAAGAGATCAAGGGAGCTGACATCCCAAAGGCTTCCTCTAAGCTTCAAGTAATGAATCATTTAGAAGGAACATCTGTTGCATCTAGAAGCGAACTACTGGGAGCTGAAAACATTCTTCGGAAAACAGAAAATCTGAACCTGTGTCACAGACAATTCCACAAATTGTTTCCAAGCTTAAAGTCAGAAGCAGAATGAGTATCAGCTCTCATGACTACCCACACCCACCATGTTTCATGCAGTGTACCAACCATATTGCTTTTGCTCAGTCATGAAATCTCATCTCTGAAACTCTCTTCTCTTCAAAGAATCAATAAGAATGGAATTTTGAATGCAAAATTTGATTACAAGGCACCCAAACTCTGTTCTCTAACTCAGTGTATGCACACATTCCTTTTTCTGAACTTTAGTTACACTGAAAATCAGAAGTGCCTTCCCTCATCTGGGATCAACTCTTGGCGGTAATAACCTTGTGACAGAAAGGTAGAAAACTTGTAATCAGGTTTAATGTGAATCCCATTATCCTAATGCAGACAAGCATTGGGAATTCAGATAATTCAGACGGCTAATTTCTATTTGGCAACATGGACTTGTCCTATCCATCACTTGGGGATCATTGTGTTTCCCTTGAACAGCTGCCGTGCTAAATAAACAGGCATTGGATGTTCTCATTATAGACAAATCCAAATACCTTCCCTGCTACCTTTCCAAAATTCTACACCAACCATAACCCTGGGAGAGAGGACAGAAGCCGAGAGCAGCAACAGCGGGAAGCATTTCTGCAGTGGTTCTTTAACCTGCTAGGTAGGCAGTGTCAACTCAGTGGATCTATTATACCTGCTGATCGCCTTATAAAAATAGCATTCTCTTAGCATTTTATTTAGCATTCAATTGTCTGTAACAACAGTATTTTAACAGTACTATGACAGGCATCTATTGACTGACTCCTTGTGTGCACAAGCATGTGTGTGTGTAAAATGTATGTATGTATGTATGTATGTGCATTCACACGTATGTATGTGGGTATATGTAGAGCCAAAGATTGATGTCAAACACCTTTCTTAATTTTCTACACCTTAATTTTTGAAATAGAATCTCTCAGTGAACCTGGAACTCACTGCTTTAGCAAGGACTTTGTTGGAGAGTCCCAAGGTGTTACCTGTCTCCACTTCCCCAGTCCTGGGGCTATGGGTGTGTACAGCTAGGCCTGGCTTTTAAGAGACTTCTGAGAATCTGGACTCAGGTCCTCATAATTGCACAGCAAACACTATACTGAATGCGCTATCTCTATTGCCTTCGTCTATCACTATTGCACTTTGTATATTTTACTTAGTTGCAGTAGTAGAATTGGCACTCTTTTTAGGTTAATTAAAATATTTTATTAATTTTTGAGTTTCATACAATGCATCTTTATCAACTTTACCCACAACTCCTCCCAGTTCTACCCAACCGTGCTAACTTCCCAATTTTGTGTTCTCTTAATAAAATAATAGCACATCAATTACAATTTATGCTGTTCATATACTCCTGGGTATGAGATCATCCACGGGAATGAAAGTAACCTGTCATGAACCACACATGCTGGAGGCCATGTCAGAGGAACAACGGGTGTCAATTAACTTCAGGGCATTACCCCACCAGCAGGCAAGGCACTGATGGGTCAATCTCAAATAGGCAAGGCCCTGAGAGCCTCGGCCCCCAGAATGCCTCTTGCTACTGTTGCATCTTTCCATGTTTGCCACTGCCATTTTTCTCTTGTATCTGGCATGGTGTGAATGGCTGTGGGGAGATCCCCACTGCCTCTAATGTGGTATGATTATCTCATGGAAATATTTCATTCTACTGG
>JAQHUG010000057.1:8122693-8139514 GCA_028555095.1 Dicrostonyx torquatus | reverse complement strand
ATCATCACCTGGCACAACTATAGTACATTTTAATGAGCCAAGGAATGAGTGGTTTAAGATAATAAAATCAATCACTAAAGAAGTTACATAATTGTAAAGATAAATTTACAGGAAAATCAGGCATCATAAAGATTTTAGGTTTTTTTTGTTTTTTTTTTTGGGGGGGGGTGGTGATTTCAAAAGAAAGATTCTCTGTAGCTTTTTTGAGCCTGTCTTAGACTCACTCTGTAGATCAGGCTGGCCTCGAACTCACAGAGATCTGCCTGTCTCCACCTCCCAAGTGCTGGGGATAAAGGAGTGTTCCACCACTGCCCATCTAGGTTATACTTTTGTGGATGGAGATTCACTGATTTACTTATTCAATCATTTAGCAGAAAGTCAACATCAAAGTCACAGTCTGACTTTAATTTGTGGGCTGTGGAGATGAAATGAATTTTCCTAATAACATTTTCTGTTTATTTGCTTATTCAGAGTTATTCAGTATTCAAGATTCTTGAAGGGTACATGTGGAGGCTCAGAACAAAGTGACTTTCAGGCTGTGCTCAGAGTCCTCAGGAAATGATAATTTCTTGAGACAGAGATAGACAAAGCACATATTAAGATAAACTCTCCAGTAATTTTTATGCATATCAAAACAGGAGTGGCTTGTACTCATAGGGATTAAATGTTTGATTTCTTATTGTGCCATCCTGTACCATGTCAGTATCACGATGCCCTTGCTGACTTCTGGATGAAGGCCTCTGGTCAGTTGGAATAAACTTATTCTGAGTCGTACTGTACTTATTTCTTTTCTGGAAAGATTTCACCTTTATTAATACTGGTCCAAGATGTTCGTGAGGAAGTTCATATTTCCTCCTGTTTGGCTGTCAAAGAATACGCACAGGAATGGGATCCGTTTTTCTGTAAAGAAAGAAAGGAAGTTACTTAAACGCTTGCAGGAGTGCTGACTAACACTACTGGTCACCAGCCTCTTAGTATAATTTTCAATGTCCATTATTTCTGTTATTTCAGCTGAGAGTCTACAGTATGGACCTTTATCAATACTTGAAGCCATCATTATGTGACTATATAGTTTATTGGCCACTAAATTCTTTTCTTGACTTGCTACATCCAGATTTGATAGTTTTGGACATTGTACCAACTTAGTCAGTATTATATGTCCCAGCCTTTCCCAGTGTTTCTAGATAGAATTCTTAAAATATGAAAAAAAGTAATATTCTATTTGGTTAGCATATATTTGCTTGGTATAAAAGAAGACAGTTTACATCTTGTTTGGTCTGTTGACACTGAATACAAACATCCATGATCAGTCTTGTCAAAGGATATTATTTGAGTATTTTGGGTATTGAATTAAGAATGATATGGATTAAACTTGCCAGTCATTGCAGTCCATTTGCTGTTGAAAAATCTTTTTTTTTTTTTTTTTTGTTTTTCGAGACAGGGTTTCTCTGTGGTTTTGGAACCTGCACTGGAACTAGCTCTTGTAGACCAGGCTGGTCTTGAACTCAAAAAGATCCACCTGCCTCTGCCTCCCGAGTGCTGGGATTAAAGGCGTGTGCCACCACCGCCCGGCGCTGTTGAAAAATCTTAATAATAAACTGTATCCCAGTATGCAACTCTCCTGAATGACATCAAATGCTGAATTATTTAAGATCATAATTATGAAATAAGCATACAAAGAAAATCTTCTAGAGTCTTTTATGGTCTTTTCATTTTGTGTAAAGTAAAAATATGAGTGAAAATAGTTATTTCTAATTTCTAATAGTTAGAATAGTAATTCTAATTATAGTCCATTAAAACAGAGTATGTAAATAATCCTCCTATCAAGTCATCTTAGGTATTAGCAGGTGGAATATTAAAAACTGGTTTAGGCTATATTTCCTATGACTCTAATTTGCATTCTAAGTACTACCTAAGGGTTGCTACCTTAGGTTATATCACACAGAACTGCTTTCTTTCACTTTGGAGTAGGTTTTGTAAGAATAGAAAGATTTGTTTGTCTCTTATAAAATCTATCAATAGTTTTTTAGATAAATTTAATGTTTTATTTTTCAGGTTTCTGACTGTAGCTTGTCAAGTGTCTATTCATATCTGATCATATTCATGTTTCTAAACATATCAATTCCACATTATTCCTACTGTACAAATCACGGCAAACCTAAATAGGAATTGTAGAAGCAGCAGAGCAGTTTTCCATTAATTAACAGAGACTTTTATTAAAATTAGAATTTGCATAATATTTTCCTATACTTAGTATTTTCAACAGAACATTTGTAGATTCACTTAGGGTGCTTCAGGTCCACATTTGCTCTTTGAGGAAGTTTAGCAGTGTTTTCCTGCTCTGTGCAAAGTGGCACTTGTGTAAGGATGAGAGGACGGAACAGGGAGACAACTATCAGTAGACGGTTCTACAAGATATTTTGTGTGTGTTTGCTAGTGTAAGTAACACTTGATATTTGCTCAATTAAATGACTGTTTTTGTATATATTTACTCATAACCAGCTGAAGAAATCTAAAATGAATTCCTTCACAGGCTCAAATGTGTGTCCTTGTCGCCAGAATGGTTCTAAATATTTGAATTGGGGCTGACTAGATACTTCCTAGTCTTCTTGCAATCCCATATGCTTTCTTGACTTCATATGCAACACCTTTTATCCCTTCTAGGAGTTGAATCGGAAGGAAAATAATATTGAATATGTTGTTTGTAAAATTAATAGAATTATGGGTTAGTAATTCAAATTATTGTTCTCTTAAAAGTTAATTCTTCCAACTTATCATTTGTAGATTAGAATGATATCACTAGTGGGTCCACATTTTTAAAGAAGAGACCAGAACAGTGTAGCTCTTGTTGTGCTAAGATATACACCCTCCATGAAACAGCTACACTAGCGACTTAAAACCTGGTTTGGTTCCATGTTCGAACATGGAATTTACATGGAATCTACATGGCTTTACGAAGCCATTCACACAAACCACTCATTGCTTTGGGTAGGCTGTCAAGGTGTACCCATAATTCTGTGCATTTCACCTACTTAGAAATGGTTATGGGATTTGAATCTTTCCCATTTGCCTTCAGCATGTAGAAGACTTGTGATCTATGTCAAACTTGAAACGTTTGACCAAACAGAGGAAGAAACCCTAAGAGGGAATCTTTATTCGCTTTTGGGATTTATCCACCTTTGCCCACTTTCCTCAGATGTTCAATCTCCCCAAAGTCCCTCAGCAATTAACAGCATTAGAGGTAATATTACAACTTGGGGAACTTTAGGGAGTCTCTTAATAAGATGATTTCTCTACACCAGCACATCTTAATTTAGTCCTTTAGTTTCCATTTGATGATATAGAGTTTTGATTATCTATGGAGATACTTTATGAGCTAATGCAGCGTGATATTGAATACTTTAGAAAGTTATACCTCCTTGGTGTAAATTCAGCTATCTGTTGGACATTACACAGAAACATTTATTTTCATAACGGCATTTTCTTTGAAGGTGAAACACTATGGACGGAATTCTTTTGAGTTTCTCATCTGATCTAAAAGAAAGACTAACAAACACCTTTTCAAAACTTAAAATGGAAAGCTGAGGCTATATATTAAATGTTCTAAGGTCAGAAAAGTGGATTTATCATCCATATATAATGTATATTATGTTAAACATGTTGTTTGCAATATCTGATACTGTTATTCATATGTGTCTGTATGTATTGTGTAGCCATTGGATCACAATAATTTAATTATCAACTTGACAAAAGGAAAAAATTCTTTCCTCTCTGTAGTTGCCACATGATGTTTGAAGATATGCTAATTGAGGTAATGGTGCTTAAGAGTCTACCAGTGAGTCGAACACATAGTAGATATTCAATAATGTTATTTCCTCTTCCTAATGTAGGACGTTTAATATATTCCAATTCTCTTTTACATAAATTTTTGTATATGTGGGTGTGTATTTTCTTGCACCTAAATATGTACTTACGTGATTGTGGTTGAATCATTCTATTTCTCTATCTATATTACTCCCATAGTAGTTAATCCAGAATAGAAATTAAATGAAATAGATTGCTTAGTGTTATGCAAGTAAACTTCTGGTACTTTCTGTAAATTTTTGATTGCATCTTTTTACTGATAATGTGGAAGGAGAAAAATGTCTTCCTGGAGTAGATGAGGAAAATTTCATACAAGCATACCTAGATGGATCCTGGATGACAGGCTCATGTTCATGGAGATGAACCTAATATATTCTTCATTAAGGTTTAAAGGGTTAAATATCATTATCAAATAAACTTCAAAGAAAAACCATAAACTAAAGATATAGGCTGGAGAGAGGAAAGTGACAGTTTTATGGGGCCTTTAAAATATGGCTTTTAGGCCCAACTGTTAAAAATTAATGAGTATGAAGCTATCGCCCAGACCAATTTATAGTCTTCAATATCTGACTGGCTTTATCCCAGTGGGTGAGTTATTTGAAGAGGATTAAAATAATACCTGTAAGCCTCCTGGGTAGAGACACATTCATACCTGTCTAATAATAACTGGAAGGCTAGGTCAAAGTTCAAACTGTAAAAATGAGCTAGCAGTAAGAGGCTGAAATCAGTTTAAGATAAGCTGAGGAGGTTTGCGGTGTTTTAATTTAGAATCTGTAAACAAAATAGCCTAAGTATTTGACATGAAGTACATCTGAAAATGACAAGGGAGAACAGAGAAAGACAATCGCAGGCACGCTAACGTTCGAGTCAGAGCGGGGTGTCTTCGCCTTGAGACAAAGTCGCCAGCATTTGGCTGATTTCAAATAACAGCAGAACCTCAGAAACTGTGTGAGACTTTTAAGCATGGCTCAGCTGGAGGAATTCGCTTGACACAGCTCATTAGGTTACGAACAAGAAGGTTCAGAAGGGATTTTGGCTTTAAAGGTTTTGAGAAAAAAGCGAAACCATGTTTTGAATACCCAGCCTGGCACTTGCTTGGTATTTGAATTGCATGCTGTGTTAGGTGGCATCTTCACAGACGTTTAAACTGGGCATGCCTTAATTCCACCCATAATTTAGGAAACCTAGGAGTTGACAAAACTTAGGTTTACTTCAAAATGAAATCCTCATGTTTATGATCGGGGGCACTTTGAGTTTCTAGTTCATTTTTAAAATATGTAGTTCAGGTATTCATGAAACAGTCCCGAACTTTGCTAAATGAAACACCAGATCAAATCATTCAAAAATCACATTTTGCCAAATTGCAAAATGTGTAGTTATTTGGGGCATGTGTGCATGCAATCACATTTGATAAGGTTTTTGTGAAGAATTTAAACTAGTGTCTAGATTTCCTGGCAACATCTTTACCCCAGGAAAGAGAAGGATTTCTCACATTAAATGAATGTGAACCGTCCTTTAGTTTCCGTCACTTATCCCCTCCAGAGACGGACCCCAGTTTTGTGATTCTAGTTTGGAAAGATGGAAAGTGAAAAGCACTGTCATGGGTTAAAGCACGCAGGACCAAGGCTTGTAGAAACAAAGGCAAGCCTGCCTGCTGTGTCCCCAGGGTAAGTGGTGCCTGTTTTCTATCGCATAAACCACAGCACAGATTCTCATTGACCATGATTCACTTTCTTCACATTCGTGAATCAGCTCTGACTAAAGGTTACCTCAGAAGCCAAGCCGGCGTCATCGAATGACACTTTCGTGGCTGACACGTAGGTCTCAGTGACGGTGATGTCATCCAGCTCTGTGCTGAACCGGTCCGACTCCTTGATGACGCTGAAATTTAGAGCCACGCTGTAGCTGGCCGGCTTCTCTGTGGGCTTCTGCTTGCAATCACAGAGCTTTCGGAAGGCTGCACGGAATTTCTGAGACATGAGGTTGTAAATCACCGGGTTGATGGCGCTGTTGAGGTAAATGCAAATTCTGCAAAAGAGCAGGAACCAATTTTCCTGGAAAGGGCTAGAGAGAAAGGAGTTGACAACCACAAGAGTCCTGTAGGGCATCCATAGGAGGGCAAACAGAATTACAACCACCGCCAGCATCTTGGTGACCTGTGGAGAAACAGAGAGAGATGCAGTACAAACACCAACAGAAACAAATCAAGCTAATCCTGCCCGCTTCTTCCCATCCACAGCTGTGTTTTCCAAGATGTAGTCTAAGACTGCCATTCAGTAAGGTTGGCTTTTTTTGTGAAGTTTAACCCAGAAAGGAGGACTGAGGGAGCAGAGAAGAATGTGACCCAGGAGGAAAGAACAAAATAGGAGTGTAATTGAGATAGCTCTCGCTTGGACAACTGGACTAAAATTCTGTATTTCAGAATTATCTGTCACAAAGGACATTTATTCACCAGCTGCCTGCTACTCTTTGTTGGAGGATGTCCCTAAGCATTAGAAAAACCTAAGTATTTCCAGGACTTTCTACCTTAAGAACTCCTAGAGACTTTAAGACAAATTTCTCTGATTGAAAAAGAGTCCCGACCCACAGGGACCGCTGAGTACCTGGAATGTGATACTGTCAGGAGCCACCCACTTCAACGGTGGGATTAGTCCAGCTCAGGCTTTCCCCGCTGCTTCCAAATGTGTCTGTGACAAATGTTATGGGACGTATTTCTAACTCCATCTCCTTAGCTGTAGGGAATTATCCTAGACTTCCTCATAGGCCATCTGTAAGATGGGACCATAGTACCTTCCATCATCAAATGTGATAATGTCATTGTGCTTTAAGACGCAGAAAAACTGCAGGAGCTGTGCCATGTCTCCTTGGTATCAGGTAATACACAAACGTTGCATATTTCTTTCTTTCTTTCTTTCTTTCTTTCTTTCTTTCTTTCTTTCTTTCTTTTTTTTGTTGGTTTTTTGAGACAGGGTTTCAGCTTTGGAGCCTGTCCTGGAACTAGCTCTTGTAGACCAGGCTGGCCTCTAACTCACAAAGATCCGCCTGCCTTTGACTCCCGAGTGCTGGGATTAAAGGTGTGCGCCACCACCGCCCGGCACGTTGTGTATTTCTTATCACAGCTGAAAAGATCAAGGCCACTTAGAATGAGTACTGTGCCCGTTTTCAGACCAGGCAATGGGGTCCTGATGCTGGTACTGTGTTGGAAGAAGTCGTTGATCGGAATGTGCATCAGTCTGAATGCAAAGCTTCTTGTCATGGACGGACTTTCTTTCAGCTTCAAAGGAGGGGCGTGCTGAGGAAACTTCCATAATTTGACCCAGAGCTGAGTGATTTTTGAAGAACAAGCGTGATATCAGAGGTAGGAGGAAAATGGTCAAGACGAGGCTAATATCTATAGTCATCCAGGAGTGAGGTGATCAAGGGTCTCTTTTAGCAGATTCTTCTTAACTTGGTGCTCAGTGCAATCTGGCATTGCTCGCATTGGACTTACAGTAAGATCACCTGGCTTTGATTCTACAAGCAGTTTTAAGACCTTAATCAAGTTATTGTTCCATTTGGACATCTGAAGATCTGCCTGTTGTGTTTTCTTCACTTCACAGAGTTATTGAATATGAAAATAACGAGTGGGGTGGGACTCAGAAACCCTAAAGAACCGTGAAATTCTAACCTCCCATTAAGGGCATTATAGAGAGATCACGGTTTCCCAACAGCATGATGAATGCACGTAATTATTACAGAGATCATCTTTGCATGCAGATAACAACTAATTGATTTTCTTTAGATGCAATATTTTACACATTTAACAAGCTGTAGGGTCTCTTGTTGCTTTGAGAGAAACCAACTTCCTTAGTTCACACTTTGTAGATGTTCTAATGAACAATACTAGGAGAAGTATGTTTTTTCTCTTTCAATATTGAGGTGAAGTGAGTTGAGAAGACAATGGGGATAAAGCAGGTGGAGTGCTCCCCTTTAGCCATCATGATCTCCCCCTTCCCAAAGCCTAGACCACTACTAAACGGTGATCCTATAGAGTTACCGATTTCAAATACTTTATATGAATGAAACATATGGTCAATTGTGCACAGCTTGAGACATTCAATGACCGGTATCACAGAGTTGTATTGGTTGCTTATTTCTTTTCATTGCTGAATACTATTTCATAGTGCATGAATATTATATTAATTTTATTCACACTTTAAATATTTAGTTGCAATCACTAATACAGATATGAAACTTTGGAGTCTAAGTTTTATGTGATTGATTGTGGCTCTTTCTCTTACCTTTTACTTCTGTTCAATCTGTAGCAGTAAAACTACTGGTTGGCACATTTCTAAACTAGTATCTTGTTATTGGGGTTTTTTTTGTTGTTTTTTTGATTTTTCGAGACAGGGTTTCTCTGTAGCTTTGGAGCCTGTCCTGGAACTAGCTCTTGTAGACCAGGCTGGTCTAGAACTCACAGAGATCTGCCTGCCTCTGCCTCCCGAGTGCTGGAATTAAAGGCGTGCGCCACCACTGCCCAGCTTAAACTAGTATCTTATACAGTAATATGAAATACTCCTTTAACTTTGAAAGATAATTCTCATTATGATACAAAGCAAAACCACTAATTGACTTTACAGATATATTAGAATTCAAGAAAGACACAGAGTAAGATGAAACCAAAATAGTTGATGCATATTTTTTTATACTGTCCTTAAAAATAGAAGACTAGGGCCTGGAAGGATGCTCAGTGGTTAGGAATGTTTGCTGCTCTTCCAGGGTGGGGTTCCCAGTATGCTCATCAGGTAGCTCACAGCCCTTTTTAGCGTCAGCTCTAAAGAATCACAGTCCATGTTCCTTTTTTGTTTGTCCAGACACTAGATAAGCCTGTTTGGAGTGTATTCAAAAGAGAAAGAGAAGTGGGTGTAGCTATGGAAATATTTATACATGTTTTTCTGTCAAGGAGAGTAGAGAAATCATGGGCTTACTGGAGAGGGGAGAGAAAAATCGGTTTTCTTTCTTTCTTCCTTTCTTTATTTCTTTCTTCCAAAGATGGACTATAGCACAGCATTTTTGTTTCCTTAGGGAGCAGTTCCACAAAGAAAAACATTTATGTTTTACAGGAGACAACGAGGAATAAGATGCTTGAAGGAACAGTGTTTGGGATAGGGACCGTATCCAGTTCATCATTAGTGGGGATCGGTTCTTTTTTGCTCTTTTTAGCCACATTTAAGAGATTAACACAATTCATAAAAAAGCCAGATAAAAATTATTTTTAATCATTCTCTAGAACCCAAAAGAGTTCTAGTTAGTAGCTAATAGCTGAGGTCTTTGGAATTAGCTCATTTTTTTTCACATCACTGGAGCATCTGTGGGAGAAGATGGTGTTTTCCATTTTGTTGATGAGGAAGTGAAAGAGGAGCTCAAGGAGCCTGAGCAAAGGAGCCTGCTGTAGGGGACAGAGCAGCTGTTGAAGCTACACCCTTGACTCTAGTTCTTATCGCCTTTCCTGCGGTGATAACTGTAACAGATTCACTAAATGAAGACATGTACTATATATATATATATATATATATATATATATACATGTTTATACAACATCTATAGATATTGTTTGTGGACAATCTGGAAGGGTTGTTATTGCTACCACACATCACTGGAAACCTGAAATCTCCATGTCTTTTGGCCCCAAATTGAAGTCTTGTATTTAGAGTCCTGAGTAGGGAAAAGACAGTTGCCACAAGGCAGTCAGGAGTACTTCACACCAATCTGCTTCCCAAGGAAACAAACAAGAAAATTGAAATGCAGAAAATAACCATGAAAAGTAATGGAAACTCGCATTTCTTAGGACACAGTGCAATTAATTGCAAATCATTTATTAGGTTCTGGTTTCATGGGACCTGGTGACATTTTAATTAATTGTCAGAGATCAACGTATTAGTCTTCCTAGGAAGTCATGGAATTTTGATTCATACCTCTGTTCACTAGGATATGTAATTGTACTGATTGAGAAAAATACCTAAACTTTGATTCTGTGAATGATTCAGAGGGGGAAAAATTCTGTGTGTGGTCTTGGGACTCGCTGCTGTCAGGAGACAAAGAGGACATCAGTGCCTTGTGCACCAGTGAATGGCTGCAGGAGAAGAAGGAGGTGGAACTGGCAGACAGTGACAAGGTTTTCTAGTTTGTTTCTGCCTTCCAGGAACGTGGGGGCAGAGACCATGACCCACGTTTGACCTTCCATTGTACTCTCTTGTATTCTGTTGTACTCTCCAGTGTGGAGGAGTTTTGCTAGGGCTAAAAAGGTGAAGTCCAAGCTTGTCATTAAACTTCTATTGACAGCTCTTTACCTCTTTGTTCAATGAGTGGTTTTCCAGGCATCGTAGCAGGAAATCCTAACTTGTCAGCAAGTTCTTGGCCAATTTTGGATTCCCTATGGTATAAGTCCAGTGCTCTGTTTTCGGCTTCTCAAGAAAAATAAATCAAGATGACACCTAGGAAACACATCTTGGGGACAAAAGGTCAGGAGGGGCCCTCAGTACAGAAGCCTAGCCTATAATAAGTGCTCAATAAATGGTTGTATTGCTGGGTAAATGTTTATTCTTACCAAATATGTGTGAGATAAGAGTCCTTTAAATTAGCAAAGTGCTGTGGCTCTCGCACTTTTTTTTTTTTTATGACTGGGAGACTCACTTCCAGAACACTTCATTCTGAAAGCAATGGTTGGTTAATGAATACAAACCAGTTAGCCTTTAATATTCTAATGCCATCCTTTAAAGGGCAGCAATATATTCTGTGTCTGGACTCTATCCATGTTCTCTTACTTTCTGCATATTAACAAAGTGTTCTGAAACTGGATATATTTTTGCTCTTAGCTCTCAGCAAAATGATCAATGACCTTTTGCATTTTGTTATATTAATTGAGGCAGATGAAGGATAAACTGACTTGATAATTAAATAGATCTGAGTGTAGCCAAGCCTCCGTGCTGATTGGGGCCCTGGGTTGTTGGTTTTTTTTTTGTTGTTGTTGTTGTTTTTCTTGCTAGCAGAGTGTTCCGCTTTTCTTTTGATGTATGTCTGGACATTCAGTTTTGAAAACAGTAATCGGTGTGAGGCACCGCATACCACAGTGTGAGGTCACCACTGGTGTTTAAAAGTTGAGTGATGAGACTAGAAAGGGTCTTGGAATCAGCGCAAGATCCACTGAAGCACAATAAAAATGAGTAAAGGCTGAGTGATGCCTCACTGTGGAGGGACCATGACTGTTAGACATTGCACTCCACATCGCTATGGATCTCTTGACAGGAAGCCATGCAGAAATGCATTTCCATGGGCTTCTTGACTACTCCTGCCACCCAGTATTAAATGTTCTATTCAGAATAGATTTTTAAATTGTATTTGGTAATTCTTTCTTGAGAGATAGGGCTTGAAGGAAAGGGGCATATTGTTAGATGGATTTTAAAGGTATAGGGGCACACTGGTAGATGGTTTTAAAGGTATGATTATGAAAGTGGTGCATACAACAAAAATGTTTTTTTTTTTCCTCCATAGGTCTAGAAGGGGTTGAGGTGGATGTTTTCCCTAAAAGACACAAACAAGAAGATGAAACTGGACTTAAAGACTCAGGAGGCCCTCAGGTTTAGTAGGGCCACACGATCTGCCATTGAAAGATACCAGAGTTGAGGTTACATGAAAATGCATGTCTATGCAACACACAGTGTGACTTTTTCTATGTGACAACCACAGTTCCACAGGAAAATGCCCAAGTGTCACCTCGCCCAATGTAAGTGTGCAGGAGTTTCTAGGCAAAATGGACAGCGCCTTACACAGATGTATGGTGTAGGATGAACGTGAGGCAAAAACACATCAAGAGGGCATGGTGACGGGACTGTGAGCCGTGTGAAGCTGACGCCCAAGGATAACTTACGTCGACAGTTCTTAGCATACAAGGAAGCTGAGTACCTGTTATAGAGGGAACGTGCAGTAATTTCTAAGCATGGTTTTCATATAAAACGGCAACACAGGATGGATGCTGAGAATATCCTACTCTAGTGACAGGAATTAGCATCCTAAAGGGAAGCAAATAAGACATCTGACAGAGTCTGTGTTGTTCCATGGCACACGAGTGTGTGTATATTCTCTTCACATCAGCCCTGCCTCACCTGCATTGTGGAGGGTAAGATTGACGGCAGAAAATCAATATGTTAGTGATTCAAGGCTACCTTGAGAAGATACGCACTTCTGAGGGCATAGTCTTTTTCTCTTTATTAAATACCTTCAATTTTGAGAGAAAATTTATTTTTTCTGATGTTTTCAAAACAGCAAACAAAGCAAAAGTTTGGGCTAACAGCTGGAATTGATGGAGGCTGTATGTAAGAAGGAAGTGATGGAGGCTGTATGTAAGAAGGAAGCCAGCATGAAATGAATTATTTCCAAACTGAGCCAAATGCCTGAAGTAGAAAGCAAGGCGATTTCTTTTCTCACTGTGACATTAAGTCCTGTCGGGACATGTTTTTGAATGCGTCTTATTTCAGGGTTCTTCTGTTACCGGCGACTGTGTTCTACGGGAGCTTCTGTAGCTAGGCTCTGTGCAGAACTTTCCAAAACGCTAGCAACTACTGCTGCAAGGCTGTTTCAGGATTGATCACTTAGTCTTGATAAAGCCGCCTGATGAAGGGCTGACTCTTCCCCTGTTGCCTGGATGTTTTCTTGTTCACGGGAGGTGGATATTTGGAAACACGCTGGGAAAGGAAAATCTCAGCTGGCAGCATTGAGATTCAAATTACAATAATATCTAAATTTAGAAAATAAAATGTCACTTTGAGGGTTTTTTTTTTAATAAGCCATGCTCCATTTTATCTGCTGTGATTTTGGTTTGTTCTTGGGCCATTCTGTGCGCTATCTTTTCCAGGTAAGTTACCAGAAAAATGCTAACTGTAGGAAAAGACTGCCTCATACATCTTACTTCAGCGTATGGTTTCTGATTCTGAACATTTTTTTCCTGCTCAGAATGTTATCATTTTTCACCATGCCTGGGGTCCCACGGCTGTTAGCATTCCGGCAAAATGCTTAGTCACCCCAGGTGGTACCAGTTCCGGGGTCCCAAGGCTGCACATGCGCCATCAGCATTCAGGCAAATTGTTTAGTCACCCTAGGGTCTTATGCCCTATGTAACCTATGCGCATGCACAGCGTGGTCTCGTAATCTATAAACGTGCATGGCATGGCCACGCAATCCCCTATACATATGCTCTGAACTACCTTTAAAAGGCTGACAGACCCGTCACACACTCTCTCTCTTTTACCACGTTCTTTCAAAGAGGTCTGTGCCCTCTCTTCTTTCCTTTCCCCACTCTTCATTAAAAAACTCTTAAAGTGGGGTTCCTTGTATATGTTGTCACCTGTTCTCGCGCATGGTAATATCGCAGAACCCGCCTTAGGCGTCCTAAATGGTCAGGCATCTCGGCAAGGAAGTTGGGATTTTGGTTGCTAGTTGTAGAATCTGCAGAATCTCTGCAGATTCTGAAGGTGACATTTTCCCAACCTTCTCTCTCTTCCTCTTTTCTAGCTATGCAGTCATGGTCTGGCAAGGGGGGACATTGTAGACTGAAATACACAGCGGTGATCTTTTATTTGCCCACCAGAAACTTTGAAACCAGTCTTAAGATCTAAATGACAGAGGAGAAGTAAAGCTCGGAAGTTTATCAAGAGTTTTGTGGCCATTTAGGTTTTTTTTTTTCCTTCTAAAACTCTTGGATAACATCCTTTATCGAAGGACTGGCAGTACCTGGGATGCATCTCACTCAGGGCAGACAGTCTGGACCTTGGTGAGATCTTTTAGAGCTACAGAGCTAATTTCCTTGCTAGCCTGGAAGAATACACAGCTGCAGGCCAGCTGTTTCATGCCTTCAACAAATCGCAAACTCAACTCATTTTCATGATTTCAGCTTTTCTTAATTTTTTTTTTTTTTTTAGATAAGGTCTCTTGTACCCTAAGTTGTACTGTATCTTCCTAGAGGACAGCGATGGGATTTCAGACATGCACCACCACAACCGGCTCTATTTTAGCTCTCTGATGTGCTACACACATTGTCCAAAAACAGAACTTGATTACTAGGCTAAGTTTCCAGCCAATGTCACTCAGAGCTTTTTTTTTTTTTCGGTCGGGGGGCAGAGGGGCGGGGGGGGGAGACCTTTCAAGACAGGGTTTCTCTGTAGCTTTGGAGTCTGTCCTGTGATTAGCTCTTCGAGGCAGGCCGGCCTCAAACTCACAGAGATCTGCCTGCCTCTGCCTCCCGAATGCTCGGATTAAAGGTGTGCACCACCACTCACCGGCTCCTTTGGGTTTTGATGTCTATAATGTGGAATGTGCTTAATATGTGGGATTGTATGTGTGGTGATTAAACATAAGGAAGATAAGAAATTCCAAAGTAATATGCATATACTTCTTCCGTGTGTGGGTGGTTCTATTCACTGGCCCATTGTGGAATTTGCATCCTTGCTAAGGGGTGACCACTTTACCATCGTATTGACCCAATGCACAGAATGAGGCTTCCTTTGCATTTACCTTCTTATCTATTTGACTAGAAACTCAGTTGAGTCTGTAAGGTGTATGAGGCAAAGCAGGGTTTTCGAGGCCAGGGTTTGTAGTCTGAGTTTTTGACATAGGTTTGCATACAGCAAAGTTCCTTTTGGATGATATGGTCTAGGCTAATTTAAGAATTATTTAATGAATAAAGGGACAACTATTCAGACAGAGCTGTACTTTATGTCTAGCTCTACCCATATCTGTGTGACAGGGAACAAGCCATTTCACTCTTCTGTGAAATATGAGATATCAAACAGACGTGGTGCACATACTTGTACACCCAGCACTGTGCAGGTAGAAGCAGGAGGATCAGAAGTTCCAGGCCCAACTCAACTATTTAACAGAACCTTATCTCAAAACCAATAAACACATAAGAACTATCTTAAATAGCATGCCCAAAATATGTCAGCTAAATTTACATTAGACTGGTAAAATTTTTAACTATAAGAAAGTCATGGGAAAATTAGGCAAATAATCCCCTTTTGAAAGTAGCAATATTAAACATATCTTAACCACAGCACCAGGGACTTTGTTGAATTATTTAAGTTTTAGAGTATTTGTGAGGTAAATATTTTCTTTATTTTTAAAGAATACCCAAATGAACTTAATTCTGGACAGAATGAGGGTATGAATCATTCTTTAAGTTGTTCTCTCTCTTGTTCTGCTGCCTTATTCTTATTCTTATTGCTATTCATTGATAGCAAAAAGCTGTATCCATCCCATTCTTGCATTTGCCTGCCCACTTATTGCTCTTTTCTTTCTAGAACAATGGTTCCCTTTCCTTGCTAGAATGATGAGGCCTGCTCTACTCTACATACATGAAGCAGTATGAACAACATGAATATCTGGCATGAAATGTTCTATAAATATTGAGGAAATGAGTGGGGAAAGAATTCACTAATACTGTGCATAGTCTTACTGCCTCCGTGGAGTTCCAGAGACTGGTTCATACTTTCAGCCTCAATCACACTTGCCCTTTCTTCTCTGGCATGGAAGACCTTCGTGGCAGGAATAACATTTTGGGCATTTTTTTATCTCTGATCTAAAACAAGGCTTTGAATAAAATGCTTGAAATTAAAAGTTAAATTTAGAAAGAAAGGAAATTATCTGATCTATCATCTCTCAAAAAGATGGCACTGTTACTGCCATCTCTCAAAAAAAGAGATGATAGATCAGATAATTTCTGCTGATTTCTCCCTTAAATGTTTTTTTGGGGCACAATTTTTATTCTGTGAAAATGAAGAATTATTTGATATACTGTTATAAAGAATTTAGGAAGATTAAGGACTCAAGGAGATTCTAACTTAAAATGTGATCCATGCTTGAGTCGTGATCAATACAAAATGTTGATTGATGCTCTGTTACTGCCAGCTTAAGTGAGATGGGATTTGTCACCAAAAGTTACAATATCATTCTGACATTTGTTCTTGCTCTATCTTATCTGCCTGATGTCACAGTCAATCAATTTGGCTTCTTACTTACTCAGAAGTTGTAGAGAGCTGTTTCTCCTAGTGTCATCCTACATGTAGAGATGACAACTTTGTCTTCTAGAGATTATTAATCTAGGATTCTTCACTATAGTGGGCAAAGGATCTTCTTTAGGGAGATTTGGAGTTAAGTTTAAGGGAATGATGTACAGGCTAAGTGTCACTGAATCTTTTTTTCAAATCAGTACTGTGACTTATGGATAAATTTTCAAGTCTTTTATCTAATAATTCTTGGGTCTTTGATATAAATTAATAATCGCAGGTTTTCACCTCTGGTACTAAAGATTGGCTTTTAAATTTTAGCATTGATTTTCTAGCAATTTCTAAATGTTGTCATGACAAAACTGTGCTGTTTAACAAGCATGGAATCGGTGGGCAGAAAGTGTGTCAGCTCGACAGCTGCATCATGGTGACGCCACCTCCCTCTGCACTGGGGCCCACCTACTTCGATCTCTTGAAAGCGCAGAACCCCGAGACCCCGCCCCTATGACGTCACCACGACCCCTTGGGGACCGGGCTCCCCACCCACCCGTGCTCTCACAGATCTGGAGCTACAGCAGGAGGATGACAGCGATGGTCGCAGCAGGGCCGGGCATGGCGGGAACCAAGCACCCAGCACCGCGGGATCGAGTACTGAGCACCGCGGGAGCCAAGCATGGAGCACTGAGCACCGTGGGTACTCAGCGCCAAGTATTTCAGAATGGACTTTGCTGGATCATTCCCAGAAGAGTCTCTACAAAGATGTGATGCTGGAGACCTACAGAAACCTCACTACTATAGGATACAGTTGGGAAGACCATAATATTGAAGAACATTGTCAAAGTTCTAGAAGACATGAAAGGCATGAAAACAGTCAAACTAGAGAGAAAACTTCTGTACATGCTCAATGTGTTAAAGCCTTTGC
>JAQHUG010000057.1:8105226-8119331 GCA_028555095.1 Dicrostonyx torquatus | reverse complement strand
TTAGGTAATATTCTTGTTTACTTAGGTAATATTATATCCTTCTGGAGTCTTTGATGGAGTTGAAGAATGGATAGTTGTAGTTATAGTTTTCCTTAGTTATGATAAAAGATAAAATAGATCTAAATATGGTAACTGTAATTCTTGCTTGATAACTGTTTTTTTATACGTAATTTTACTATGTTAAAATGAAAGCCTTTCTTTTTTGTTTAAACAACAAAAAAAAGGAAATGTAGGAGGGTTCTTCTTTATTTTTGTTGCTTTCATTGGTTAATAAAGAAGCTGCCTTGGCCTGTAAGATAGGACTCAGCCATTAGGTGGGTGGAGTAGAGGGAACAGAAGGCTGGGAAAGAAAGGAATTGTGTGAGACTCCATGATGGCCTGGCCCCAGATGGATGCAGGTTAGAATCTTCTGGTAAGTCACCACCTTGTGGTGACAAATAGACTTTTATAATGGGTTAGTTTAGATGTGAGAGCTAGTCAAGAAAAAGCTAATGATAATGAGCCAGGCAGAATTTAAATGGAAAAAAAAACAAGCATGGAATCCAGTTTTCTAGAAGAAGAACCCTAAGGATGATTAGATCAGCAGTTGTGTAGAAACAAGAACAAGAGGTCTTGGAAGAGACACAATTTGAATTGATGGGGATGACGCCCTGGTTATCAGCTTTCCCATCAATTTCTCCTAATTTACCAGAAGAAAAACCTCACCTAGTCCACAACAGTCATTCCGGCCATGGCATAGAGAACTTACTAGACCCGGGCCATTTCTGTTTCAAATGTTCGTCTTTTTCCTCAGTAAAGCGGTGACAGAAATTTCATCTCTCCCCTAGATGTATTGTGTGGAGAAGAGCAGTGACGAAAGGTCGCTACTTGGAACAGAGTAAATACTGGAGCAGTCAAAGACATCTTTAGAAAACACCCTATGTACTGTATTCCAAGAATTGTTTGGAATACTTCACACATATGGGTTCATTTCATTTTACAATGGCACAGAGGAAAGCACTCTGATGACTACCATTTAGAAAATAAGGGAGTTTAGGCAGCAGTTGCATCTCTGAACGGTAAGATCAGTTCCTAAGTCAGTCAGAACAGTGGCAGGTCCCATCTCTCCCAAACAGATAACGTCTGTTCCTCAGGTTGAGAGATAGTCATTCTTTCTTCCTCAAATGCTAACACAACATTTGCATAAAAGATCATTTATTACAACTTCTCTTAGCCATCATTCTACCTAGTGGTCCTTCTTCCATTACTGGGGAATGTTTCAATTCTTTATCAGACCACAGAAGTCATTTTGTTTTAGAATGAATGTCAATAAATTTTATGAAATAAATCTGAATGGTATTACTAATGCCACATTTCTTGCTTAAAAGCCTAATGACCTCTGCTGTTTTACTTTTGCAGCAAGTATGAAGGACTTGGTTGAGTTTCAAGCATTGATTTGTTCATATGTGCATATAGAATTTTAATTGTCATTTTTAAAATGACAAATTTACTTCATCCTTTTCTTATTCCCCTTATATTCACAAATTTTCTTCAAAATTTTATTTATTCCACCTTGGCGTAGTATGTGTGTTTACCAATTTTTCTATGCCCTTTCCTAATAGAATGTGAGGTTCATGGAGTAAAAATTTGTTCATTGCTGGGTTTTCAAGTTTTAAATTAGTGGTTAGAATTTTTAAAGAAATATTCAACGCAATTTTTGTGAACTGACTAATAAATTTATCTGCTATGTATATTAGCATAAGTTTCATTTTTCTTAGACAAATATAGTCCACTCTGTCTTTGCTTCATATTTAGCACATGGTTAACATGGACCAGAATGTGAGGTTGTGGATCAAAGGCTGTGATTGCGTACTAGAATTAGATTTCTTGTTCTTCCAATTCTTGAGAACTTTGATGAAACTGTTAAGCCTCTGATCTCTAGTCATTAATAGCAACAGCAGTAAATGGCATGGCATGGGAAAGCCCCTTAGCACTGTGCCTGACACACAGTAAGAGGGTAGCAGTATTACCTACCATGATGGTTAAAAGACACCTGATACCAGTGTAAGGGGACAGATGGTTACACATTGGGACTGTCAGGAAGAACGGACAGGTGGTGTGGTATGAGATGGCAAAGGGAGGATGCAAGGTGTGTTTTAACAGTGGCTCTCAAACTGTGTGAGGAAGCATGAGGAGGTCTTGAGGAGATTATTGAAAGGTTCTCCAAAAGTCTCTATGCTCCAGGGAGGCCTCCAGTGTGGCCTCACGATTAGAATTTGAATCAGCTACTAACGGGAAAATTCTCTAAGTTTCAGTGGGTTTAGAGTGAAACAAATGTTGAAGACAAACACATTATTAAGATAGAATATATTCACATCTTTATGATGAGTGTGAACGTGTCAAATACAAAAACGATTGGCTAGCTTGTACCCAAGAAAAGCGCGATTTGTTGCAGTCATTTATGCATTTTATTTCCCACATTTCTAATCCGTGACCATTTACCAGGCTGTTTTACTTCTCAGTGCTGACATTTAGCTTCTGCTGAGGGACTGTGTCTTTGTGACGTGTGCTTGCTGGTCATTATTCTTCGAGGTGCATTTATGAAAAATTATTAGAGTTTCTAACAGAATAAATTTCTCTTTTTACAAAATATCTTGATTCTGAACTCCCCAAAAAAACATGTTGGGTCAAGTTTAGGTCAGTCAAAGGTGGCCTTCCTGAATAAGTGGGATCCTAATGATGAAAGCTTGGCTTTTTAGATCGCAGAATTGTAGACAACGGACATTTGCAAAATGACTATTTCCTTTTAAAATGCCTTCAGGACATTTTCAATAATCACTACCATTCATTTAAGGTAAGATACGTCTACCACAGCCCAGTAATTTTCATACCTCACTATTGAACCATTCAAAGAAAATATGCTTCCTTCAAGTATTTGAGCAGTGACTACTTCAAATATTGCTTTAAAATGATGAGTGCATTTTAAACTTACAGTATGCATACAGAAAGATATTTTTCCATTTTAAAATATTATTTCAACCGAAAAAGTAAGCCTAGTGTAATTCAATAACATTTCTTGAGCATTATTCTGAGGAAGAGTATGCCAATGAAGAGCAGCTGGCCATAGAGACCGATTCTCTTCCGTTTATAAGGTATGGCGGACCACCGGGGAGCTTCCCACCCTTCCAAAGTTGAGCCCGGACTGGATTTTGAGTGACAGACACAAAATTGGGAGCATTTCCCTAAGGAATACACAGACATCCGGTGGTGCTGATTGTCAGAGCGAAGCACAGATAGAGAACTTCTTCTGGCTTGTTTCTCTAGTGTGCACGGAATCTGCTTGTCTGCGAACGAAGAGACAAGCGCTCTTGAAGCCAGCTCTCTTTATTAAGAGCATTTACGTATCACGGTGCCGTGTACCTTTGAGATGGATGTCAGCAGCAACGTCAAGAACTGTGGGCTCTTATCCCAAGTCTAATTTCTTCTAAGTGCGTTTCCTGAGTTCTTTAGAGGCAAAGTGGAAAGAGTCAAGACAACCAAGACATCTGAGTTAAAGAAAGAAACGACTCAACACTAGACATGAATGCTGGAAATACTGAGAAAGGACAGGCCTCGCTTAAGATTCAGGGCGGGGTAGGAATTTCTCCCTGTGAGCTTTTTCTTTTTTCTTTTTTTAAAGAGAGGTATTTGGCTTCTATTGATTTGAATTAGATTAAAAAGTTCCAGATGGAACTTTTTAGCAAATAAAGAGATCCGGGCCAGGTGGTAATGTATCCAATCTGGTTCAGTCCTGCGCTCTATCTTAAGATCCTCCCATCAGTGAAGCAGAGAGAATGCCATGCATGAAACAGTACTAATTGTAATGTATTCCTATTGTGGCACAAAAGAAATCACCTCAAGGATAGTACCAGCTTAGCTCTTGGGAAACAAACTGGTTCATCCAAATATGGTTTGGAGAGAGTGAGACAGGAGGATAGAACCCCTGGAGTGTGAGCATTTACATGTCACTAGTAAATTCAGATGTTCAGTAATTTATGATCTTGCTAGCCCTGTTCTTCTAATCATGAATGGGACTTCACTCTGCCATCATCCTATTCGCTATCTCTCTCCCCTGTTTTGTGCCACGGACAGCTGTCTGACTCCTCTTCCTGCTATTACCTGCACCAATCCCACCAGGAAAATAAAGACCAGCTTGCAAGGACTTGTAGCTTTCTCTGCAAACACTGGTCTTGGTCTGCACCCATCTCTGTTCATTCCACACGTAGTCCTGCTTCCATCCACTCCGTTATCCATCTGCCTACAGAACACTTACTGGATCCTGCCGTGCGGACCCATATAGTACCAGGTGATGCAGATGGCTCAGTGAATCAGATACACAGTTCCTGCTGATGAGGGCAAGGGAGATTTCTTTTCTGTAACCCTTCTTAACTTCTCAGGCATCGGAATTAAGTTTTGTTCTACATCTACAAATAATTCCTTCTAGTCCATTGGCTCTTCTCATGAAGATTTAAAAGGCTTGGATTCTTCTGTATTCAGAAGTAAAGCTCAACAAAAATGCCTTGCCTAATTTCTCCATGTTACCACTGTTCTTTCGTCATCAGGCTGGCCTGTGGCTAGCCTTCCTGGGTCTTTCTCCATCCCTGATCTATCATCTCCCTGCAGCATCATTCACGGTCCTCCCTGCTTTATAGAGTCTGCTCTCACCACATTTATCCCTGCCCCCTTGAGTGCATATCTTTACAATTTTCTACTGGTCACTATTGAAACAGTATGCTGGTTTTCTGGCTTACACTCAGAGTAAAGAAACTTAAACATTTCATTATTCCCAGTACTCTGGCTCTTTAAGGTTTCTTTCCTGTACCACAGCATTTCTTGCAGAGACTGTGTCTGTTCTGGGGCCATCATCACCATCTACATCCTACTTGTTGAGACTGTGTAATCTTAGGATATAGGTGGAGTCTGCTCGTTCATTTCCTGGTGGCCTGGACCCAAAATAATTACACATAAACTGTATTATTAAAACACTGCTTGCTCGATCACTTAAGCATATAGCTAGCTAGCTCTTATATCTTAAATGAACCAATTTCTATGATTCTATATTTTACCATGGGGCTCATGGTTTACCGGTAAAGCTCCCAGGCATCTGTTTCTTTTGGCTGCTACATGGTACCTCTTTGACTCTGCCTACTCTCTCTTCCTTTATCCGCTTTGAATTCCCATCTTACCCTATTCTGTGCCACAATAGGCCCAAAGCAGGTTCTTTATTAGCCAATGGTATTCATAGCAAACAGAGGGAACTCCCACATCATAAATGCTTCTTCTGAGCCCCAAATCTAGTTTATTAATTAAGTGCCTTTGTGGTTTCTAAATACCCCAGAGGCAAGAACTGTTGTCCCTATTTACTGTCCTCACTAAGATAAAGGACACTCTCAAGGAAGGGTAGTGTTAACCTATGGTTATTGTTTCCATATTTCAGGTACTATGACAAGTGCTTAAATGTTTTTTTCTAATCCTAATTACTTTTGAACAAAAGTATTGCTGTTATCATGTTTTGGCAGATGTGCAAACTGTGGTTCAAAGACTGTAAAGTGTTCCACATAACACTGGCTCTGACACAGTGCTATAATATTGTAGAATTCATGCTCACAAATACCATTACTACTTTCTCTTCCAATAGTTCAAGCGTTACCTTTGAATATTTTTTTTTATTTTCTACCCATTTATTTACCCTAAGTCTATTGATTTAATTCCAAATGAGCAAAAATATTTCTATATTCATTGCCATTTATCTTATTTGGGTACCCCTTTGTATGATGATTCCCATTGCTGCAGATATCCCCTAAATATTGCCTTTGGCCCTAGCTTTTAATTATTTTCCTATGTTGAAGATAGAATGATATTCATAGATCTTGCTGTGACATAAGTTTTTGCCTTGCAGTCTGCTGGTGATTTATTTTACAGCCTTTAAATCTTGTCCAGCTCACTAAATAGCTAGATAAAGATTTTTTTCCAGTGCCTTCATTTTTCATTAGTCTTAAGGTGGCACTGGCAGGGTTAGTCTTTCAGGCTTTCTTGTCTTTACTTGTATAGTTTCCTCTGCTGAAACCATCATCTTTCCATTCCATCCACAATATCTCCTAACTCACCAGGGTCATCTCAGGAGTCCTACTTTCCACATAACTCGATGGTTGCCTGCTTCTTCCCAGTCACCAAAAGGCAATGGTTACTATCATAACTCTTATTGCTTTGTGACTTTAGTTCTTGTGGTGGCATGAATAAGAATGGCCCCTGTAGGCTCAGGGAATACTACTACTTGGGAGGAATGAGGAGGCAAGGCCTTGTTGGAGGAAACGTGTCACTAGGGGTGGGCTTTGAGGTTTTAAAACCCTCAACTGGGCCCAGCATCTCACACTTCCTGTTGCCTGTGGATCCAGATGTAGAAATCTCAGCTTCTCTTCCAGCTCCATGTCTGCCTGCTTGCTGCCATGTTTCCCAACGTGCAGAAAATGAACTAAATCTCTGATACTGCAAGCAAGTCCCGGTTAAATGCTGTCTCTTAGAAGAGCTGCCATGGTCATGGTATTTCTTCATGGCAATAGAACACTGGCCAAAAACAGTTATTACTTTCTTTCTTAGACTGCAAACTCCTTGTGAGCAGAAACATTGTCTCACTGAGATTTGCAAGATGGTGCCTAATGCAGTGCTTGGCCTAGAAGGTGTTTTTTTTTTTTATTAACTTATTGGTGAAAAGTGAAAATCTATCTATGCTTTTTACTTTCCATGTTTGCTTCCTTATGTAGCAACACGATGGGATTGTAAGAGCTTAACTAGACCATACTGAAGCCAGAGCAGGACCTCCACTTGGCACTGCAGTTGGTGTATACAAAATAGCTGATTTTATTAAGCCGGATGGTGGTGGCGCATGCCTTTAATCCCAGTACTCGGGAGGCAGAGGCAGGCGGATCTTTGTGAGTTCGAGACCAGCCTGGTCTACAAGAGCTAGATCCAGTGCAGGCTCCAAAGCCACAGAGAAACCCTGTCTCGAAAAACAACAAAAACCAAAACCAAAACCAAAACTAAAAAAACAAAATAGCTCTTTTTTATTTTATTGCTCTTAATATTGAGATATATCTACTTGATTCCTAAAGAAATTCCTGGAAATTCACCCTGGTGCTTTAAATATTAAATATTTCTCCTAGAACTTTACTGTTACTATGAACCTATTCCCATCTTCCTTGATAAAACAGAAACTGTATCAGGGAATTTTTTTCCTGCCTTATCTCATATCTGTCATCACTCAAATATTAACAAAGTAGAAGCAATCCAAACTCAGCGTTATCAGGACAAGTGTGCTAGGCATCAGCATGGAACACTGATGGACGCCGGTGTCACTTCGCTTTACGATTCTCAGAACGTCATGGAATGCGCAGAACTTACTTGCCAGAGTGTTCCCAGTCTCATAGCGACACCACGTATCTCACTGAGTTATTTCCTCAGATAATTACTGTTGCCTGAATAAACACAGTGAGTTCACCTATATTCACAATTTCCTCACCAGTCAAACAGCAATGGCTCCAAATCGAAAGGCATAGGATACTCTACCTGTTCCCAGCTATTGTAGAGTCATGTCTAAGGCAGTCCGACAGGGTGTGTAGCCAGAAGGGACTTGTATTGTTCATGAGAGACAACAACGCTTTATTTTCTAAAATGCTATACATTTTTGTTTTAGCTACATCTGACTATCATTCTTTTAGACTATACTTTCAACCTGCACATCTTCTCGTTTTAAATTTGTTTGAGTTCTTCTCATACACTACCCCACAACTCTACAGTGTTGTCCTGGACTCAAGCACCAGGCCATGCCTTTTGCTTTACATAGGGCCACTGACTTTTTTGACTGTTTTCTTTCATGCTCGTTACTTTTACTATTTTTCCCTCCAAACTTGGAACATCCACTAAAACTGTTTTTTTTCTCCTCCTGGGCATATATTGAAAGGGAAAAATACTCATTTTATCTTTGGTAAAGTCTGTCATCCTTCTTTTGCTCCATAAGTGTAACATTAGCGGTTAGTCTGTCCTTCCCTCTTTAAATCCAATGCTGTTGTCACACCTTCTTTTCATTATTCCCATGATTCCCACATCCACATATTTGATGCTGGCTCCTCACTATCTAATATCCTCAACCCCTACATATTACTAGGAATCTCAAGGAAAAGCTTTCTGATAGTGCTTTTAAACCTCTTCATTGATATTGCTTTTTATAATTTTACCATTTTTCCATCACCTGAAAGACATCAACAGAGAAATATTTGATTTCTATATTTGATTATATATCATGCTCATCCTTCATGTGCAGGGTTCCTTCATCACTTATTGTGGTCACATGCACCAAGAGGCATCATGCAGTGTACAGCATGGTGGGAGGGGCAGATCCAACAGCTATATACAAAGCTATACCAATAAAACAAAGAGACTGGAGAACCCCGAGTCCTACATGGGAAGAATAGGAAGGTCTGAAGTGAATAATGACCCACTAAAGGATGGACGGAGAATAACTTACCCAATAAGAGACTATAGAATGCTTAGGGATAAGGGATGACTTTGCTGGCTTTGAGACATGATAGAACAGCAGTTTCCAAACTGTAGGTCATGACTTCTTTGGGTCTGTTGAGTGACCCTTTCACAGGGGTCACCCTGGACCACCAGGTAACACAGATATTTACATTATGACTCATAACAGTGGCATAATTACAGTTATGAAGTATTAATGAAAAGATTTTATTGTTGGGGGTTACCATAACATGAGGAGCTGTATTAAAGGGTCACAGAATTAGGAAGGTTGAGAACCACTGTGGTAGATACACAGTGTGGTGAAGAGGATATGGGAATGAGTTTGAGGAAGCAATGAGAAAGCATATCACTAATATCCCAAAATACCATGATAGTAACTTAAGATTTCAATATCCTGTGGGTGAAAATGTTGGATAATTTCAAGATGAAGAGGAATGACATTATTTGCATTTAAAATTATTCTAGCAGTACTGTGAGATGAATTGGAAGAGGAAATGAAGAGGCAAGGGCATTGTTTACTGAGCCTCTATAAGTTTGGTGAGATTAGCCACCTCACCTACCATGCACAGAGGAAAGAAATGCAGCAGGGTTGAGGTAACTATGATAGGAAGAGGAGCCTTTCAAGTGTGGTAAATTTCAGAGGGAAGAGACTTCAGGAGAAGAGAGAGCTTTGAAAATGGCAGCTAAACAATTGACCAAAAGAACTGGTTATAGTCCTGTAACTGCTGCCAGAGACCACTGAAGACCCATTTGGAACAGAAGTTTGAGCGAGGTGGTTGTGATTTGTAGAATGGGGCTTTTTCTAGCATTGCTCCATGTGTTATGTTTGGTCTTCTGAACTCACCATTTCAACCTCAGTCTCTGTGTTCTCTTAGTTTATCTTCTATGTTTTCATCCAATGAACATTTGCCTATATGCCAGCATTTCCGAGACAGAAATTCTTATTTTCATACTGGCCTCTCCTCTATTCTTCTATTGATAATAACATAATTTCATACTCTTACTTTCTTTTATCTGAAAGGACTTTTCTTCTTCCATTCTTTTCAACCATCTCCCATAATTCTTTATATACCTTTCATACTCCCAGCTTCAAGAAATTTATATATCTTCTACTAAATTAATCATTAAGTTTTTCCCTGGCCCTTAAATCCTGGAGGGAAATTCTATGTTCAAACCCTAGCTTTATTAGGAGAGATGTGATCTGTGATCTTAGGTGACTAAGAAATCCTGTTCTATAATTAGTCTCCACTTCTCAAGACCGTTGTGGAGATTTACTGAGTTAGTATGTTTGTTCAAAGCACGCAAATAGTGTAAAACATGTTACAATTGATGAATGTTTATTATACATGGGACTTAGAGATACTTGTAGTGTAACTCTCTCTGAGCACATCAAAGGAATTCAAGAATGACTTATTGGCTTAGTAGTCTTAATAGTCTGCTAGATGTGTTTACTGTCTATAGTAGAAATATCAGTATATAGCTTTGATATTTTATGAAAGAGTAAATAAGTGGTATTGTAAAAATGAATTTTTGCACTAGACATCATAGGCTAGCAAATAAAACCTTAGCCCCTGGAATGAATTATCCTTTTTTGAGTTGTTGGTCAGCAAGTCAACATTTAGCTAATACTCTTGTTTACTGTTCAGACCATGACAGTAAGATCCTATTGCTGAAGGCACCACAGATCCGAATGATAGAATGGAGAAATCAAGTTGTTATGGATCTGGAAGATTTTAAAATTTGTTATTTTATATGAGTGGGTGTTTGACCTTCACATAAGTCTACGTATAACATGAATTCTTGGCATGCACAAAGGCTGGAAGAGAGCCTCAGACACTTTGGAACTGGATTTAGAGGTGGTTTTGAGTCACCACATGAGTGCTGGGAATTGAAATGGGTAGAACAAGTCAGAAGAGCAACCAGTGATCTTAATTGCTGGGACAACTCTCCACCCCCCTGACCTGGAGGAAGCTTCATTCATCCCTACTAGATAGCTTTTTTAGTACAGAAGGTTCTATGCATAACTACTAGAGAATAAAAGTAATCATTAGTCTTACCAAGCTGTGAACCATGGGAGCTTCAATAATAACAGTCCTGGAAAGACATGCCCACTCCCCCAATGGTAGCATGAAGATCTTGGGAGTAACCAACCACTTTCTGATTGGATTGAAGGCCCACTCCACAAGAGGAAACCTATTCTTGGCACTTTATCAGGGCCAAACCCTGTTGCTAGACACATCATAGGCCTGATGAAAGAGCCTACTACTAGCCTTCTAAAAATGAATATTATATTAAATTAACTCCTAGTGACATATTAATATATGGGCATCATATTATCATACCCATATATTAATGCAGTTCTCTACCTTTATTAGAGAAAATTCTTTCTGCAGTAGATGATGATGAACACACCCACAACTGGTAAAGGTTCAGAGAAAAACAGACTTTAGAATGCTCAGCCCTAAATAGGACATCTGTATCCCACCTCCTTCTCTTCAGGCTCAGGGTCCTTGAAGAAGGGAATAATGACTGTAAGAGCCAGAGGCAGTGGATGGCTACAAGGAGGCTGCTTTCAGGCCTCCTGGGGCAGCTGCCCATATGAACTCACAGTGGTTCAGAAAGCATAAACTCAAGCCGGACAAAACCTGACCTCGGACATGGGAACAGAGTCTCACTCCTAGTGGAGGAGCTCTGGGAAACTGACAACTGCTGGGGGAGGGGAAGTCAATCTTCTTTAGGGATATGACCCATGGTAGGCTGATTACACTCTGGTAGGAGAGTGCACATTCAAGAACTTTATACTAAACCTGATTGGTTAAAAAAAGGGGAGGGGACAAAAAATTAGATGGATAGGAAAGAGGAGATCTGTAAGAAGATGGGGAGGGATAAATATGATCGTAATAGTGTACGAAAGTCTTAAAGAAATAATATAAATACATAATTAGATGCAATGGTAATTTTTGAGTACCCAGATACACTATGTTACTTCAGAGCAACCTAATAAATTAGTCTTGTTAATATCCTATTGTATGCATCGATAAGAAGTATAATAAATCTGACTGACTAGATTCTTCAGTGGTTAAAGGAGTTTGTCAGCCTGGCCACTTGAATTCATTCCCCAGGACAGATACGGCGGAAGGAATGAACCAAATCTTGCAAATTGTTCTCTGACCAACGTATACACACACGCATTACATAATTTATGCAACATTTACACACACAATAAATATAATAAAAATGAAAATTTAAAAAGTATAATAACTTACCAAATGTCATAGAGGTAGTAATCTGATACTTGTACCGCACTTTTCTGGCTGTAGAGAACATAGTTTCTTGCCTCCTAGTTTATTTCTAGTGTACAGAATCCTTTGATTTAGCTCATTTTAAGCCAAGTCTCTGAATGCTACATCACTGAAGCATTAAAAATTTTACACTGAAGTGTAAAAATAGAGAGGGCCTTACAGGGAAGGGTACAGAATCACACAAGTGAAAAATTCACAAGGCATAAAGTTGGTGTGTGAGTTGTTTTTGTGAATCTTAGCTGATATATTTGAGTCTGTAGAGAAGAAATAAACATAGATAAAATGCTCTTTTGCCTTCATTCTGTGATATGTGCATCCCAGCATTCTGCTGCATTCCAACTAAGACTCTGTCTTCCTTACCTGTCGAATTTCACTGTTATGTCTACTGATTTTGTTTTTACACATTTCCTATCTGCGGTCCTTCCGGTCCTCAGCCATTGCTTCTTACCCCAAGTCTTATATCCTTCTGGCTGGATTGCAATAACCTCATTTCTGGCTCCTTGATTCTTGCTGGCTAGACTGTATAATTTTAAAACTCAAGAATAAAAATGTCAAGTTGAATTTTCTACCATGACTGGGAGAGACTGTGTTGGTTCTCTGGTACTTTTTGACCAAGTTTAGATGCCTTTGGATATCACAAAATGCGTGCCAGGGTCTTATTTTGGATACCTTGCTTACACAGATGACTTCTGCTTCTATGAACATCTTTGCCTTTTGTTGTGTTGGCTTGGCAGACAATTCTTCTTTCGGAATGGGAGTAGGTCTCACCGCAGTTGAAGCTTGCTCTCCAGCACCCTGTATTGCGGCCTCCTCTGCACACTCTAAACCTTAACTGCCTGCCTCTCCCTTGTTATTGGTGTTGCTCTTTCATGTCTTACGGTAAGTTCTATATGACAGTGACATCACTGGCTTCTCTAAAACAGGTGCCTGGCATGAGATTGGTGCTCAATAAATGATTATTGGATTAAATAAACTACGGATGAGCAAAGCCAGAAAACACGATAAGATTTCCAAAGCCAGATAGAGGAGACTGGAAATACTATTTTATGGGACACGATGTGCGTGGAGTGTTTTAGGGAAGTCAGTCACACAGGGACATTTATCTGGATCTATTACTGTCTTCGCACTGGTACACACATTGATTATCTTCCCTGGGTTGCCATGGCTTTACCTCTCTGTTACTTCTGTCCAAAGTAGCTCCTCCATCCAGGAGAGGACTTTTAAAGCTGGTGGGAAAGGCAACTGGATATTGTATTACAAAATAAATTACTGTCCAAGTCTGCAGTGTTCCAGAGTTAGCCCTGTCAGAGTTGTAGGGAAAAAAATATCTTCCTACAAGGTCTTATCTGCTGAGTTAATCTCCATCCATTGGTTAGTTTCATTTGAGCAATTTTTTATTTTAAAGATGGATTTAATAAAAGAGATGCAAATTTTACTTATGATTAGAGAAGGATATGGTACACGTAGGTAGTATTTTCTTACAGGCAACACACTGTTGCATATGAATGAGAACCTAACCACACATGTATTTACTTTTTTTTGTTCTTTTTTTAATTATTATTATTGTGTATACAATATTCTGTGTGTATGCCTGCAGGCCAGAAGAGGGCACCAGACCCCATTACAGATGGTTATGAGCCACCATGTGGTTGCTGGGAATTGAACTCAGGACCTTTGGAAGAGCAGGCAATGTTTTAACCTCTGAGCCATCTCTCCAGCCCAGTTTTTATACTTTTACTTATACTACATATGAAAAGTGGTGTCTTTGAAGAATATGCCGCTAAATATTTCACATTTGTTTATCTGAACAAAAGGAGAAAAGACTTTACCATTATATTTATTAGTTTTTATAGCGAAGTCACGGAAGACAAGGTCAATTTTAAGCAAAGTTGTGGTGGTACTGGGTGCAGAGGTAGAAAGAACGGACAGCCTGCTCCTGCAAAGTTTGTGCTCCCAGGCCGCAGGGCACCAGTGTATCCTTACGCTTGGGGAGCCCATCATATATCCCTCGTAGGGGACAGAAGGTCTTGCTGTTTAGGATATCGGAAGGAATAGAAGGAAGACAGGTTAATAATTCTACTGGCTAACGTCACTAAATCAGAAATAAACGCAAAGTACTATGGACGCCTAGGAAAAGCACTTAAAGTTCTAGCAATAGCTATAAGACAACATAAGGAGATCAAGGGGATTCGAATTGGAAAGGAAGAAGTCAAACTTTCGTTATTTGCAGACGATATGATAGTGTACCTAAGC
>JAQHUG010000057.1:8077278-8103747 GCA_028555095.1 Dicrostonyx torquatus | reverse complement strand
TATCCTTAGTGAGATATCCCAAACCCAAAAAGAAGAGTGTGGTATGTACTCACTCATTAGTGGACCTTAGCCATTAACAAAGGACATTAAGATTACAGCTCACAAGCCTGCAGAAGCACTTAAATGTGTACTGCGAGCTAGGGAATCGGACGTGTAACTCTGCCTGCGAATTTCAGAAAAGGCTTTGCGGCGGGCGTGCACGAGAGATTGATTTGAGATTTGAAAGGCAGTTGGGATACTGCCAGAGGAACGAGGTTCTGGCTGAGAACAGAGCATTTTCAGAGAACTGAAAATAATTTTGCTCTGTTGGAGCATAAGGTGTAAGTTGAGAGAGCCATGGGAGATGAAGCTGTAAAGTACGGGAAGGTGCCAGGATTTTATTTGTTACGCAAGGCGGTTTGAATGTTAGGCTTCAGGGAAGCCTAAAAACCATTTTTGATACTGTAGCTCTCCATGAGAGAGATCACTTGATCAGCAATGCGCAGAGTGCTTTGGTGGAGGGGGATGGTAGTTGGAGAGGTTGGTGAGGTGTGCATTGAAATAGAGCAGTGTGCAGCGGTGAGCTGGCGCAGTGGCGAGCTGGCACAGTGGCAGTGTGGGCGAAGTGGGTCAGCTACGAGAGTCACCACTAGAGCCTCAAGACCTTCACTACTGCTTGGATTTAGGTCAGACATAATAGGCATGGGATGCACTTAGATGGACTCGTGGGTTTCTATCTGTAAACAGAAAACCGGGACGGGAGAGGCATAGGAAGGTCACGGTCTCCTTCACGCCGTCCCCAGCCCCTTCTGTTGTCTCTCTCAGGACATTGCAGTTGATTCAGGTTGCTTTGTGAAGGGCAAAGGTGAAGGTTTTTGAAGGTTAAAAAAAAAGTTATCGTCCAATATTCCCGAATTCTCCCCATTTAAGGTGATATTAGACACGTCCTGTTTGTGAAAAAATATTTAATGGCATTATAAGGCGTATTGACGAAAAATGAATGCGAGACTTGAAACTTTGCTAAATGTTAATTCAGGTGTATATTTTACCTTTCTCCTATTAATTAATAGGAGACTTAAGACTTAAGAAATGTTACACATCACCCTGAAAATTTGGACTTTTTTATAAATTTGTAAGGAACTGTATAGATAAGTATGGCTTGTGACTCTCAAGAAGAGCTGATTTTAAGATCTTTTGGTCTATCAGCCAAGCTGAGAATTCTGCAGTGGTGCAGGATTTCTCCTTTTGTAGACATAGAAGAATATATTCATATATGTACATATGGATACGTATGCCACTAGGAGATGTATTGATTGCACACTCTGTGTGTATAAATATATATAAACATACAATTAATATATTAATATATAATACATTAATATATATTCAACATCACATATGTAGGCAAACACACATGCATATGCATTTGGCTGTAAGCTGCAGCTCTAAACTTGCAAACAAACAGGGAGTACTTATCTAGGATGAAGGACACAAATCACACTGCTATAGAGGTTATCATTTAGTGTATCTATGGGAAATGCCCTTGAAACAATATATGAATCAGAAAACAGGAAGCTATTCTTTAAATAAAATCAAAGTGGCATACTAGCTACCTGTGTGTTAAGGGATACATTACTTAATTTTTATAACTTAGATTTTTTTCTTTCTTACACTAGTATGAACAGAGCCGAGTCCACACGACGGGAAGAAATAAAACGATTAAACAAGAAAGACAAGTCTGTGCAAACAGCCTTAGTAAACTTGAGAAACTTTTTGAGACAAGGTTTCTCTATGTGACAGTACTGGCTGCCCTGGAACTTCCTTTGTAAACCAGCTTGTCGAAGTAATTAATGAAGTAATTACCCAAGCCAGCTATCTCTAGAATATATATATTTTAAAAGATGAAAGAGTTTGATGAAACAAACTCACAATACCAGATCCAGGATCCCACGCTTTCCGAGGGAGAGCACCGGGCCAAGAGAGCAGGAGCACACGTGGCCTGTCCCTTTTATTCATCAGGGGGTCCTGATGGTCCAACCCAAATAATTAGCTAATGGTGGGCGTGGCTATTAGCTTCATTAACTTGATTGGTTAAAACCTTTCCCCATCACCAGCTGGCCTTGAGCTCAGAGATACACCTCTCTCTCTGATTCCTGAGTACTGGGATTAAAGGCCTGCACCTCCAACTTTAATGGAGGTTTAGTGCTAAAAAGCTGACTTCTCTTTGCCTTATGAGGGCACTCACTGGCTAAGGTCCTGCGTGAGACAGGAGATTATATTATGTTGAGCTGGGTTCTGAAGCAGGGAGGAGAGTTTCTCCAAGTGGTGCGTGCAGTTGCCCACTGATGAGTCATGCAGCTTACAAGACTCTGTGCTCCCAAACCTTATGGCCAGGGCATTCCAGGACTGTGCCTCCGCCTCCTTCCTTTGTGTTTGTTTATTTAGAGTCTGATGTGTTCCTTCAACTGCTCCGTGACTCTACTAACTGGCCTTGAACTTCTTGTCTTCTTGCTTCACTTTTGAAGCGCAGATACCACAGGGTTGAATCATCACCACACTGGACTTCCTTTGTGCTTTGTGAAAGATTCTTTCTTTTTAAATACATTATTTTTAATTTTTTAAGATTATAGTTTCATAGTTTCCCTCCTTCCCTTTCTTCCCTCCAGGACCTCCTTCTCTTTAATCGTTGTTGTTACTGTTGTTGTTGGTGTGTGTGTGTACATATGTATTTGTATGTATTCCTAATAACGTAAATACAATTGCCTCCATCTGTGTGATGTTACTGGCACATTTTCAGACCTGTCCATTTGATACTAGATAACCTATGAGTGTACTCTTCCCTGGGGAAGACTATTTCTCCTTCTTTCAGCATTCCATAGCTGCCTGCAGTTCTTTGCCTAGAGTTGAGGCCATGTGAGCCTTCTACCTTCCCTGTTAGCATGGCTATGCCTACTGATGTCTTCCTGGTTTCTGTAACGAGCTCACAGCAAGCTAGAAGGATGACTCAGTTGGTAAAGAGTTTGCTGCACAAATACGAGAACTGGAGTTTAACATCAGCACCCGTGAGTACTGTTGTTCATGTCAGTAAGCCCAGGTCCTGACAAATCCGTGAGCTCTCTTAGTAAGAGAACTTGTCTAAAGAGTAGGGCGGTGGTGGCGCCCGCCTTTAATCCCAGCACTCGGGAGGCAGAGGCAGGCAGAGCTTTGGTGAGTTCGAGGCCAGCCTGGTCTACAAGAGCTAGTTCCAGTGCAGGCTCCAAAAGCTACAGAGAAACCCTGTCTCGAAAAACCAAAAAAACAAAAACAAAAACAAAAAAAGAGTAGGGCAAAGGACAACCAGAGAAGATACCCAATGCTATCTTTGACTTCCACACACACAAGCATATATATATATATATATATATATATATATATTTATATACCACCGCAGACATGTGCATATGTGCACGCACAGACACACACACACACACACACACACACACATACACAGGAGGTGGGTAACGTTAGAGAAAGACTGGGGAAAGGCAGGAGGAGAGGAGTACAGACAGGCACATTACAACCTTTATTACCATGGGCACACAGAATGGCTAGGGCTGCATCAGAACATATCGGGGAGGAATGGATGACACCATTTATAACATTCTAAACACCACCATCATCTTCAGTGTCATCCCCAAATGGCACATGTCACTTTAAAAAGGGAAGCTGTTTTGTTTTGTTTCTTGGACTTTCAACAGTTTTCTCTAGTAAGCCCTTCATAGGAGGAAAGGCTGGTAATTTGAAGACAGGATTAATCAGAGAAACCTACAAAAATTGACAATATCTCTGGAAGCTTCTATTGGGATTAGGTCACACTATTTTCCTACTCCTCATCCTGTAAGACAAGAGAAATTGCTAAATGGTGCCCTTGAAAACAAAACCAGAAGCCTGGTTTGTAAAATATCTTACATATCCCTGTGGCCCATGGAAGGTAAATATTTGAAATTAATGTGTTTATTGATAGTAGAGAGTTTTACCCAAAAGGGCCTCTGTATTTCCAAATTTAAAATTCAATAATGTATGCAGAAATACAGTCAATGATAGAGATGGCTTCTCGTCGTAATGCTGAACATAGGAGCTGAGTGCACTGAGATCTGGTGGCTTCGTGTAGGTAGAGCTAAAGTGTAACAAAACCACCATTTCAACCCTGTCTCTTTAGAGTCAAACCACCCAACAGTTAAACAAAAGACTAATTCAATCAGGCAATCACTTTGCATAGCTTCTAGTCACAGAGTGCAGCTGAATTTAATTTATCTCAACCCAGGTAGTTTACTACAATATAATCAAGTCTTTGAGTAATAGAGAAAAGTTTTTGATCTAGATTTTTTTTTACATTGGAGATATGAGTGAAAAATGAACAGGCAAAGAAAGCATCACATTTGTCTTTTGCAGAAAAACAATCTTTCCTTTATTTTCTTTAAAAAAAAAAAAACCGTGTAGCCCTCTAAGCTATGTGCATTTGATTTTAGTAACTCAGTAAGAAGGTGCTGGCCCAGATAAGTATTTATTAAAATGTAAATTACACTTGCCTAAAAGAAAAAAATCAGAGAGAAATATTAAAATAAAAGTCCTTAGGTTATAGGACATGCAGATTTGGACCTCATGAAGAATCAAGACTTTCTCAGAAAAGGGCGAGGCCAGAATATAGGTCTCTAAGTTTAGAACTCATTGGCCTCATTCACAGCTGTGATCCCACTTGTCTGGGCCACTCCCCGAGATCGAGAATGCATCTCATTTGGTTTCATCAACAACCATACAAGTAGATGCACCCATTTTATTGATGAGAAAACTGGGGCTTAGGGAAACTGATTGTCATGATTGCTTTTACTTCTTGTATTCTATTTAAGAATAATTTCATTATTTTGGGAGTGAGTGTGAGCCTGCTACATATTGAATGGCCCCTTGCTCATCCCTTAGGTCTCATATGTTCACTTTGCTTCAAATTCTCCCTGTGGGTCCTGACGCCATCAGGGTCAAATGACCCTTTCACAGAGGTAGCCGAAGACCATCAGAAAACACAGATATTTACGTTATGATTCACAACAATAGCAAAATTACAGATATGAAGTAGCAGTGAAAATAATTTTATGGTTGGGGACCACCACAACATGACAAACAGCATTGAGGGGCCGGCGACAGCATTAGGCATGTTGAGAACCACTGATAAGGAGGATCTTATGCATGCAAACATTGTCATCCAACTCTCAACCTTCCAATCGTCCTCATCCAGAGCTGTCAGCTCCTCATGTCTACACACTCCACACTGCTCTCACGTGCTCACCACTAACAGCCTTTGAAAATATTGTGAACATGTAATTTAATTAGCAATCCATAGTACATTATTCATGTTGATAGGTGCTAATGACTGTAATCAAAAGAATGGACATTAGACCAGACAAACAAGCTTAAAATATATGTATAATGTATATTTTATATATACATATATATGTATACATACATATATAATGTAACAAAAATATAAATGTGGGTATTAGGAACAAATTTTCTAACTGACCTACCTTGCTGCTGATACTAACTAAAGTTTGGTTTCTAGTTAATATGTGCATATTCTTGATTGTCTTATTGCATTGTTAATATTCGTTTTGGCAGGGGGTCAATATCTCTCTCTCCATCTCCATGAATCAAGCATTGGGTAATGTCCAGCTACACCTTGCATTAGGTATCACCACTGTGTAGCCATGGAAGCAAAGACTTGGTAGTAGTTACTCACACGCTCCCTCTGTCTTCACAATAAATGCCAGGTGAATTGAGTGGCATGCATCATTTAAATTGCTGCATGCATTCTCTTCAGCTACAGCCCACCTTTTATTGCCAACATCTCCCCTTTTATGAGTTTTCCCTGTTGTGTGCATGTATACATGTGTGCGTATTTATCCAGTCACAGTTCATAACGTACTAGGTAGCCTAGAGATTAAGAAGTAACAGTATGCCTGATCCACATACAGGCTTTTAAGAGCACGCTCAGTTTTTTACCCACATAAATGCCATTAACTGTTTCCCCTGCAGGAAATAAAAAGAAAATTCAAATGATTTTGAAAGAACCGGTATGGTTGATTTCATGATTTCTCTTCTCATTATGAGAATAAATATCGACTACATACTTATTACCTGCTAGAGAGCAGGAGGAAGAACTGAGAGCTAGGCTCATGTGTGTCTCAGGACCGTTGTGCCAACACAAACAGATGAGTATATGTCATAGAGCCTCTTATTTTTATATTATCTGATGAATGAGGTGCTTTTCTCACTAATAAAACCATCATTCCACTGCAGCCACATGCAGTGCACTTAGGTTACCTGAGAGCATAAAAGAGTTCCAGTTACACTATGCTAGAAACCTACATTAAGAAATTGTTTTTAACTGATTCAGCTTGATGTTGGTTATCCTTTCGAAATACTGTTGTTTTTTTTTTTCCCCTGGAGGAAAATGTGTTTCCAGTTTCTTGGAGAGAGCCAGAGAAAAGGATTAGAGAATCATCTTCCACTAAGATCAACCAAATAAGGCCAGTTACCTGTTTTTGGGGGTTCTTTTTTTTTTCAGGATTAGTTATGAGTAACTGCACACTGCAAGAAAAGTTTCATTATTTTGATTCACTGATATATTCTCAAAGTCTCCTGATAACTGTATAGTCAGATTCCTGAAATTACCTTTCTTTGTCGTGCAATAGAATTTTTCCCTACAGAGGCCAGAAGTTTTCATAATGTTCATTTTGTGAGAGGCACAAGAGTTTTAAGCCAAGACTTCTGGGGTTCTGTCTACAGCCCCCTACATCCTAACAGGGAACTGCTTCCTGCTACAGGGCTGGCAAATCCCTCCATTTATTTTTAGATCTTCACTGGATCCAGAGGTGTGTTTAATATGCAAAGGAGAAGCTTACACTGGGAAACATTTGCATGATTGTGTTTCGGTTTTGCCATCAGCTAAGTAGGACAAAGTGGATCTCATCCTACAAAATCTCTATTCCACATTTCCCCCCTTAACTTGGAAGGTTCAGCTTTGCTTACCTGCTTCCTGGAAGATACGGTGCTGCTGAAACATCTGTTGGTGGCATTTAAATTCAAATTCTTGTTCTGGTGAGCTGAGTCATTTTTCCACATTTTAGAGTTCTCTTTAGGGTCGGAAGGGATGGGGTTTAAGAAGAGGATTCTCGCTATAAATCCATAGAGCACAGTGGCCAGGATCATTGGTACCACGTAAAAGACACCGAAGTCCATTAGGTAAATAGGTGAGTAGTAGTTCCTGGAGATCTTGTAGCCACAGGATACCACAATGGCACCTTTGTAGGTGCTAATATTGAGATCCAGCAGGAAGAACCAGAGCATGCAATAAATGGATGTGAAGGCCCAGACAAAAATAATGATCTTTTTGGCTCTGGAAAATGTGCAGAGAAACTGGGCTTTGATGGGGTGGCAGATTGCTATGTACCTCTCAATGGTAAAGGCGGTTATTGAACACGAGGATGCATTAATCCCTAAGTACTGGAGATAGGTAATGCAGAGGCAACCAGCATAGCCATAGACCCAGGAACCGTAGATGCTGTCGGTTATGTTGGGGAGGCCTGCAGCTATCAGGACCATGAGATCGGCCACGGCCAGACTCACCAGGTAGCAATTTGTAGGGGTTCTCATGTGCTTGGTTCTCATGACCACCAGGACGACCATGATGTTACCCACGATGCCCAGGCCGCAAATAACGAGCACGAGTAAGATAGTGACCACCTGGTACTCGAGCGCCACTGCTGCTTGTGGCTGAAGCTCGGTTTGGTTCAGTTCACTGACTGTTTCGTTCTCCATCTTCCGTGGCTCCAAGTTTCTCCCTCACACCGACTCTTTAGAACATCTCTCTACTCTTCACCTCTAGTGAAGTATTTCTTCCCCCTGGGAAAAGTCACACACAGGTTCACTCTCAATGCCACGACGGCCAAGCAAGCCACACTCACAGGCAACTCGTTTCCTCTCTTTACACCTGAGTTTCTACAGTCACGGGGCTCCCACGCACTTCTGGAAACTCCTTGTTTTGCAATTCTAGGCAGAATGTAGTGACTGTTTTGACCACATCATGCTAAGAGGACGAGGTAACTCTCTTTTCGCAGAGAAAAATGCTAAAGACAAGAGAGGCAGAAAAGACTCCTCTTTTGAAACCGGGTCCACTTGGGAGAACAAAAAACAATAACCAAACAATTCCAAACTTAAAAAGAAAATGTGCTAGTTGCAAAATACAAAGAAACCTCTCAGATGCTCGGAAAAGTACAGTGAAGAAGAAAAAGGTACCAGTGGTCAAGCCGAAAGCCTCAGTGGTCAAGCCTGGTAGGAATTTAGCTACTGCCTCTGGCTCTCAGGAGTGAAACATCATTGGTATAAAATAGCAAGCATTCGCACCTAAGTTCCCCGTTCCCCCAGCCCCCTGCCTCAATAGAAGACAGTTTCTTCTCTTACCTTTTCACTCTGTCACGCTGCCTGCTTCTCAGGGCAGACGAAGGGGAAATAGGTCCAAGTTTCCAGTCCTGCAGAAAATCTTGTCTGGTCTGTCTGGCAGGGAGACCACTTAGCAGAGAGAGGCTCAGTCTTTGGAGCAGCAGTTCCTCCAAACCCTCACATCCCTTTTCAACTCATGACAGACCCTACAGCCGCAGTAACAGAAGCAGCAGCAGGCGCAGCAGTGAGGCTGTCAAATCATAGATCGTCCCTTAATGAGAGCTCTCTCTCTCTCTCTCTCTCTCTCTCTCTCTCTCTCTCTGTCTCTCTCTCTCACACACACAGGCACACACACACACACACACTACACACACATTCCCAACTGCCCGTCAGCACTGACTGATTCATAATCCGTTAAAGAATGTTCTCTTAAACATGTGGCTGATAGAGTGTTCAGTGTGCAAGACTGATCACAGGTAAAAGATTGGGAAAAGCTGATCTTGTGCGTAATGGTGCTCTAAGTTCTCCAGAAACTCCTGTGCCTGAGCTGCTCTGAAATGTATTTTTACTTCTTTCTTGACAGTGTTTTAGAAGGTAGCAAAACCTTCTGGGCAGAGAGCCCTTGAAGTCTGCGGTAACTGTCTGCAGAGAGATCAACTTCTCTCTCTGCTGTGGAAACCCTTGGACTGTTTCTTCAGTAAATCAGTAAAAGCAGCTCTCTCCTTTTGTATTATATGAATGAAAAATAAGTTAAAATTGATTTTAAAACATTTTAACTATGAGCTTCTGAGGCTCCCATAAAAGCATTAATTTTAAAAAAGGACTTGCAGATTGGGAGTAGTGGTACACACTGGAGAACTCAGTGGGTGGTGGGTGTGAAGCCAGTTTGGGCTGTATACCTTGCCTCATGAATAAAAACAAACAAAGAAATAAGTAAACAAACAAAATTAACAACCAGAATACTTCAATCTAAAACCACCTGTGGAAACTTGTGGGGCTCGGGGGTCCTCTGCTTACGTCACGTAAATTTGCCCTTATGTTCTTGCCTGAAATGCCAACCAACCATGGGAACGACCCATGAAAGCTTTATCTAAATAAGCTCCTAAGAGGGAGAATTATCCCGTGAAATTCTAGCTCAGGGTCATTCCCACTCTCTAAAGCCTCCCGTGGCCAGGCTGTGACAGGGCTCTTCTCTGGACACCAACTGAATGCACCAACCGTTAATGTTTTTGTGCTTTTAGCTGACTGTCTTACCATGAAAAACAACCGTTAGCTGGACTCCCAGCCTGAGGCATCAAGTCTCTGTTTTAAAAGATCAGATTCTTAGGGAATCTATTTTAAGTGGACAAGACCAAAAGAGCATCCGAGCTACGTCCAATGCCAGTAACAATGAGACTGACCCAAATCTCCTGATCATAGGGAACGACCTCTCCTTTGACTCCTGGGGGAAACCCTTGGTACCCATCTCTTTTACCCAATCACCGCTCCTTACAGAGCAGCATCCCAGAAGGCACATTCAGGCTTCAGGGGTGTGTTGTTAGACCTAAACAGGACCAGCTCAAGTGTGATTTAAAATAGTTAGATTTTTTTTTACCTTTCAAAATTTAGAAATTATATATTAAAATCAGGACCTTTTCTCATAAAATTTAAAGGGTCTGGCTTTGGTGGACTTATAATCCCGCTTGGAGGTTAATGGAGGACAAGCAGTGACTGGTAGTTAGAGTCCTTGATGTAGGATACCATCTCTCCCCTGTTCGACATGCCGCACAATCTTCCATCTGTCTTTTACACACGTCAGCTCCCCCTCCCCCCTCCATAATCATACATGTACGGGCCCTGTCAAGGTTTGAGCTTTACACAAGTCAGCTTTTCCCCCCATAATCATACATATATGGGCCCTGTCAAGGTTTGAGATTTGGCCTCTGAATTATTCCCAAATTCTGAGTTGGAAGGAGGAAACCAGTCCAGTGTATGTTCTCTCACCCTGGGTCCATCTTTGCTTGAATTTTAGTTTGTTCTGCTCACTGGTTTGGCCGAGGGATGCTTTCTCCCTGGCCTACAGGGCAGAGAGGACTCTGAACCGTTTCTCTCTTGACTGCTCATCAGCGTGAAAATGCTATTGAGGGGGGCATCATCATCCACCTCGGTCCTAAAACATCCCAACTTCAAATTAAAGCCTTACCTCCTAAGCTAACCTTCCCTCCTCATTCTCCCAGGGCCTTTAATTAGATCTCAGCTGGTATGGGATGACTCCCGTGCTGGACATTTTTACAACACAGCAAGCAATTGCGGGCTAGGAAGTCAGTTCTTTCAGCTCCAGCTCCATGTGAAATCTTTCCCAAGGGCACCACCCCTCAGCATCTCTATTCTGAATAAATACTCTGCACCTCATTTTGTTTCCCCCCCTAACAGATAACTGCTAAGTTCGTACTACATGCTGTACGGTTCGTAAGTAAACATCACATTTTACCTTCAAATAGCTCTCACAGTCATTGGGAGGAAGAGGCTTGGGAACAGTTACGTGATTTGTACATTGAAAAATGGACATTCAGTGGGTGGAATTATGAAATGAAGGTACTCGTGAGTGGCTGTACAGTGGACAGAGAAACCAGGTTGGGTTATCTCACACAAGGTAGCATCTGAAAAGTTTTGGAGAAAAATCACAGCTTCCTTTAGAAGAGGGAGCAAGAGATGACATTGCGAATAATGATGATGAGATATGCAAGGCTGTGTAAAGTGGCAAGGATTTCACGGGGTCGGGAAAGATGTGATCACCTCCATGACCTTGAGGAGTTGAGCTGTGATGAGACAGACATTGGGTGACTGCCAGATAGGGTGTTTAAGGAGGGTTCTCCCTGGGCTGGGACTCACATTATCCCCTCAATCTTGTTCTTTACAACCTGGAGAAAGTTCTTCATATACGCGCCGTCACCTCCAGACTTATCAGATTATTATTATTATCATCAGATTATTATTATTATTATGTTCCTACAGGTTTTCTATCAACTTCATGCCTCCTAATGCCTCCTACAACACTGTATTTTTTGAAGAAACTGTTACTTCACAAAGTAGATTTTTGTTTATAAACCTTAATGGGCTAATATATAACATTTTTATTTGCAACAAATAACACAAAAATAAGGCAAAATGTTAGCAAACCTTATATTTGTGTTAAGATTTCTTAATCACAGTATCGTAATTTCTAGTCAAATGTCTTCATAATTTTTAAGTTCTTTTTTGTTTGTGTTTTTGCTTTTTTTTTTTTTTTTTTGAGTAACCTGTCCTGGCACTTACTCTGTAGACCAGGCTAGCCTTGTACTCACAGAGCTCTCTCTGCCTGCCTCTGGCTTCCAAGTGCTGGGATTAAAGGTGTGTGACACCACTAATTAGAGAGAAATGAAGGCGCTTGTTTTGAAACTGTAGGTGCGTCATAATAAGGACAATAAGCAGATGATGGACCCAAGGTGTCACATACACATCTCAAGTCCACGTGCTGCCTGTTTCTTTCTGGTCCTCTGCCATTGAGGCAAAGCTTCTCAACCACGTGCCACATTTCCCACAAGAAAAATCAGCACCACAGTTCATAGGGTACCTCACAAGAATGTCTCAGTTCCTAGCTGGGACTTGTTCATTGGTTCTCTTGCCTTACACTTTCAGTTTCAACTTGAGAAAATTGCAAGCACTTGTTTAGGCCCCATCATATGCTCCGTTAGATGACTTGCTCACGATATTTGGTTCTCTCTTTCCTAACTGCCGCAAGAAAGTTTACATTCATACAACCAAACTCCTTCCGTAGGACATGATGGCTGTATGCTGCCAAAACCACAGGGGCAGTTCATAAGAGAGTTATCTCCATGTCTGCGGGGAGCTTTTCCAGTAGCTAGGTGGTTCTTCACCAGTCACCACAAATCCATTAATAGTTAACAATTTATGCTGTCCACATTTCTCAGTTGAGGCTGCTTGAGGCCATGGGAGGTGTCATCAGATTGTCATAGCTTACTTGGCAAGATTTAGAAAAGTGGCAAGTTCAGAAAACAATGAGAGAGCGAGAGAAAGAGAGAGAGGGAGAGGGAGAGGAGAGAGGAGAGAGGAGAGAGAGAGACCGTAGTGGGTATTCACTGTGCCCATGACCTTGGGCTGACCCAATAAAGGCAATGCTTCTGGTTTGACCCCTCTAAAAAAAGAGGGTGCCGTCACTCTCGAGTGGTGGTGGGTATCAGAATGCAGGTGCCATTCACCCCGGGGCAGAACGAAAGACCATAGGTGCAATCTATCTTGTTGTGTATCTGTGAGTGTATCATAATAAATCCATATTATCCCTTTTAACAGGCTCTCAAGGATTCACCTACAAGAGTCTTGGGAAATTTTTATGAAATGCAAGTTTTTGGGCTCTAAAAATGAGAAATATGATCTATCAAATTGGGATTCAGACCTTATCTTAGTTAGGGTTTTTATTGCTGTGAAGAGACATCATGACCATGGCAACTCTTACAAAGGAAAACATTCAATTGGAGTGCTGGCTTACAGTTTCAGAGGTTTAGTCCATTATCATCATGGCAGGCCATGGTGGCATGCAGGCAGACATGGTACTGGGCAGTAGTTGAGAGTTCTGAATCTTGTAGGCAACAGGAAATGAACTGAGACACTGGGTGTGGCTTGAGCAAGTATGAGATCTCAAGATCCGCCCCCATGGTGACACACTTCCTCCAACAAGGCCACGCCCACTTCACCAATGCCATACCTCCTAATAGTGCCATGCCTTTGGTGGTCATTTTCTCCCAAACCACCACAGACACTTTACCAAGATTCTGGTCCGTGGGTCTGAGATGGGAGGCCTTGTGCTCTGGGGGTAGGTTACAGAGTCAGGACAACATGAGGATGAGCCACTTCAACAACCCAGGAAGCAACCTGATGCTTCTTCTCTTCATGTGAGGGTTTCATGTCTGGATTAAAATAGACATGCCTTATTATTTGTTCAGAGCTGTAAGAGACTCTGTGTGTGTTTTCTGAGCTGGGTGCAATCTGCTGATTTTCATAGTTTGTTCCTTACATATTTTATATTACCTGTACTACACTTGTGCAGACATTTGTGTATTAGATTTAAACACACAGTTGAAACAAACCAATACACACACTTCCCTTCCTTGTACTATGTACTATGTTTTTATCAGGCCAGATGAGCCTTACATTCAAGAAAGGTTAACAGTTTGAAGAAGTTTCTCTAAAGTGTTACTTGAGGAAATGACCTAACAAAAGAATAGACTTTAATCAAACTGTCTAGATTGTGAGCTCATATCTAGTTTGATTTATTGCATATTTTATGAAGCAATAACCTGATTTTCCAAAATGCATGTAACTTAAGGAAGTTACTATAAGAAAACTAGTGTGAAATCTAATATTTTAGTGGATTGTATCTAGCCTTTCCTTTGTATTCTAGAAATTTGAAGTCAAATTCCCCTTCATATATGAAAAGTTGTATAAATCTTTATTGCTAAAATGGTATTTTTTTCTCATTCAATTTAAAACTTGACCATTGGTTACTCTCCTAGTCTTATGTTTTTATTATATCCTATGTGTATACAAATGAACACCTATATATAATGTTTATATATATGGTTTTATTATACCATATGTTTTTATTATACCCTATGTGTATATAAATGAACACCTATATACTGTCTTATTACACCGTATGCATATACAAATGAACACCCATATATATATACTGTTTATATATACTCTTTTATTTTGCCATATGTTTTTATTATACCATATGTGTATATAAATGAACACCCATATATACTGTTTCCCAGACCTCTCATAAAATCATAAGGATCAAACAAATGCATACACATTACTCAAAAGAAACTTCATTGAAATGCAAGTTCTGTAGAACAAAAGAATTGTTTTTATGAATTTTCTGAGCTACAGCAACTATGTAAGTTTCTTATAGCCATATCAAAAGAAAATTTCAATCATCCCAAAATGGTCTCTGTGCATTGCTCCTGAATAAATTCTGTAGTCAAGTAGTCATGGTTAAGTTTTCTATCTCTAGAATATGTTTGTCTTATAGAATTGTCACAAAAATGGGATTGTAGTGCATGCAACTGTTTTTTAAGTAGCATAATTTAAATATATTTAACCAATACTTGTAAGACTTAGTACTTTGTTCTTGTTTTTGCTGTATAATATTTTACTGTAGAGATACAGGGTTATGTCACAAATTTATTGTCTCATTGATTTTAAAACTCTTGGTCTTCAACATAAGTATTAGAATAACTAATTTCCTTCTTTAGCATTAACGAATTGCATTAATATGTTATATTTTTATTCTTACTAAGTTCACTATATTTTCTTTATGTATATGAGTGTGTGTGTGTGTGTGTGTGTGTGTGTGTGTGCCCAGAATCAGACATGTTCAGAGATTACAGGAGTATTTCATGTGTCTTACTCTCTGATATTCTGTAGGCAGAGGTCACTTGTTTGTTTCCCGGCTGCCCAGATTCCCAAAATAATCACACAGACACTATATTATTTGCAATACTGTTTGACCAATAGCTTAAGAATATTGATAGCTAGCTCTTACATCTAGAATTAACCCATTTCAATTATTTCATATTTTACTATAAAGTTTGTGGCCTACCAGCAAGGTTTCAACTGGCAACTCTCATTTTTCCCCTCTGGTGGCTCCATGGAGTCTCACTGACTCTGCCTTCTTTTTCCTAACATTCAGTTAAGTTTTCCCCACCTAGCTCTACTCTACCCTATCAGGGCCAAGCCAGTTTTGTTATTAACCAATGATATTCACAGCATATAGAGGGGAATCCCATATCAATATTCCACCTACTTTCCTTAAGACAGGGTCTCTCAATGAACCTGGAATGAGGCTTGACATCCAAAAAGCTCCATCAGCCCTGCCTCTGTCTCTACCCTCACAGGCACATTCATCTTTTTATACAAGGGCTCTTGGGATTTGAACTCAGGTCCACAAGCCTCAAGCCTGTATGGCAAGCACTTACCCACTGAGTCATTACCAAAATGCCAAATCATTTTGCTCCCTGACTTTCATATTATGATGCCTTTAAGACTTTAGGAATGAGTTATTTAATTTCCAGATTATCGTAGATTTTGATATCTACTGTCTTTACTTTAATTCCATACTATGCATGATTTCAATTCTTTTTAATGTATTGCAATTTATCTTTATGGCCTACAACATGCTTTTTTGTGATGGATATTCCACATGCTCTCTTCAGCTTGACAGAATGTTCTGTAAATATTGATTAGCTTGAAATGGCTGGTGGTGCTAAGTATTCCACATCCCTATTGATTTTCCTGCCTACTTGTTCTGTTTGATTTCTGGGATACAGTGTGGAAATATACAGAAAAATTCACATGGTTCCCATTGCCTTGTTGTTGTCATGCTGTGAATCACATATTTTTAGGCTCTGTCAGCTTGTCTCCTTGGTGATATGGCATTACGGTCTCTATAGTGATGTGTCTTTTTGCTGAACCACCAAAAAGCTCATTGGATACAGAAAGAGATAATTTTGTAAGTTTGATATCACCTTGAAAGTGTTCAGTGGAGTTTTAACAAGGATAATGATATCAGTTCTATTTTCACAATCCCCTCACGTTGATAGATTAGTATCAGAAGCTTTAATTGCATGCCAACCACTGGACCGAGTCCCTGACAACTGTACGGTGCATCACTAACTTATCACAGCTACGCTATAAATTAAAATGTAAGTCAATTGCCTGAGGAATCAAGTAACTTATTTACAGAGTAACTTTGTGTTTTGTTACATTGTCTTCCCTCTCTGCTGCATCGGCTTAAATATTATTTTCAGACAGAAAGGACAGCATACAGTATTAAGTTAGATTCACATCTCTTATTCCCTCAAAATGCAAGGAAGGAAGTAACCATGACTAGAATTCAGTCGAGGATTCCAATTGTTAACATTAACTGGATGTTTGGTGAACAAGGTCATCCTAGCACTCATGTGCAGCTACGTGCTTTATATTCCTTCATGGGACAGCCCGTGGGTTGCCCATTCCTTTAGAAGGTGAATTTGGTGAGAACTTGTTGGGAGTCATCAGGGTAGGCAATGGCATTTTACTTGAAGGAGGTAAGTAAAACCTGGCACAGGCAGAGAAGTATCACACTTTAGATAATCTGAAGCCATTTTAATAGTGGAAATATTAAACTATTAGTGTAACACAAATAACACTAACAGCAAGACACTTCTGAGATACCTTGTTATATTTTCAGCTTGAAATTTCCAGCCCACCAGGAAAGCCTCTGTAACAAAGACTGGCAGAGAAGCGTGGTGAGAGAAATAGGAGCTTACATTAAGGCGATTTCTCACCTGCAGTGTGGAGGTTTGCCTTGCCACCCATTCACACTGGTTAAGTGCTCACTGATCGAGTGCCAAGGCTGGCATTGGTGCCTTAACAAAAACTGCCAATCATAATGCCAAGTGTGCCTTGCTATCCCTGAGTTTTGTGCACATTGTCAAGTGAGTACAGAGATAGAAATGTATGATATAGAGTAGTTTTCTGAGACCAGGGAGAAGCCAAGAGGAAAACAAAAGAGGCTATAGAGAGCTGGGAAAAGATCTCGGGTCAGCTAACTGGAGTAGAAGAAGAATCCACACAAAACAAATTCTCAGAACAGCAAGTGCCTAGATCTTTCTCTAAAGGCGTCCTGTGGTGAGCTCTACTCCACAGCCCAGGCTGACTCTGACTCCTCCCTGGGTCTAGGGCTTCATTACAAAGGCCTATGCTCACCGCATGACTTTTGATTTCTGTCCAAGTTCACTTACTGCCTCTGTGATTGAAAAGTCATTTAAATTCTTGATTTCCTCACATGCAAAGTAGGATTAGTAAAAGTAGTTCTCTCTTAAGGTTGTACTTTAGCATTAGGTGGAATTATATGAGTAGAAATTCCTAGAACTATATCTGATAAAATGCAAACTAAGTTTGAGCAGTAGGTTCCATTTGAATAGATTTAAAAGATCTCTCTGATTCTGCTGGTCATTGAGATTTAGGCTTCTGAAATTGTTGTCAGGTTATTGTTACATAAAGGGCCAACTTTAGAAAACTTAATGCTCATTTGTATTATAGAGAACAGAACTCAAGTGCTGTAACGTAGATCCCTTCTTGATGAAAACATCTTTGAAACAGAGGGCTAAGCGTATTGATCCTTCTGGCTGAAATTGTATCATATGCCCATCTGAAAAGAAAGCAATTCATTTTTCCATGAACTAGCAAAAATGGTTACATAAAAGATCTATCCACTAGCAACGGCTTTAAATGTTGGCTCTGAAACGAAGTTGAAATTCCATGAGAAATTTGCTTTAAGGGCAGATGATATGACAAAGCGTTTCATAAGCTTCTGGTTTTGTTTATGTATATAAATAACACAAGTCATAACACCTCACATTGTCCTAAGAACTCAGTTGATATGACAGTTCAGTTAACTCACATGGCAACCCCAAGAGATAGATCTTATTACTAACATAAATTTGCAAATGGAGAAACTAGGAGGTTGAAAAACCTCTAAGGACAGAGGCAATGCCAATTTGGAAGCCTGGCTCTAGAAGCTAGGAAAGATACAAGGGTAATGTGTGCTGCACATCGCCATGGGTCTGCAGCATTTGTTTGAAAGAGACCATCAGGGAGACAGGATGGGCAGACCCATCACCCCCAGCACTTTGAGGCAGGGTGCACTATGTCTGCAGACTGTCAACTGTCTTGGCAAGAACTCTTAGTGTCAGTGTTCAGGTTACTTCTGGGTTTTAGCCAAATGATCTAATCAATTTCGGAATGAAAAAGGAACAAAAGTGCATACAAAAGAAAAAAGCCTTCAATGTCTTGAAGGGTATGCTTTTAGGGACTTCTAGGATGTGCCAGCTCTAAAAATTCAGTATCTCTCACAAAACATTTTTTTTAGGCAGTAAGTATTCTATGCCTCTACATATTCCATGGGCAAAGGTAACTAGAACAAAGCCCTCCACATGCAAGTAATTCATTGTCCTAAAAGGTGAATAACCAAACACACAATACAACTTACAATAAAACCTTGTAAGTGTGATGAGGAGAGTACAGGAAATTATGCAAGGTCTTCAACTATATATAACAGTGACTGCTGTTCTGGCCTGCAGGGTCAGAAGACCTCAGGAGTAGTCTTGAGGCTAGAAAGAAGAGAGGTACAGTTCATGCTGAGGGAAGAATGTGCGCAGTAATGGGAGGATTGGGAAAGCAGATCATGGCTGGTTCCAATCTACTAATCAAACATCAAGCTCTCCGTTATTGAGACTGTCATCGGAAATAATATTTCCTAAGTCTTCCTAGCTGAAGAAAGACCGAACCTTGAAAAAGAAGGTGTTTTTTTTTTCTTACACTATGTACAACTGGATGCTACTGAGACAGGAAAAAAGAAAGTGTCCCCAATACTGTGCCTATTCTTAATAAATCCTCCCTGAAATGGCTTACCTAAGGGGCTGCACACTTCAAAGTCGGAAGCACTTTCTATTGATTGATGCACGCTCTTTCAAGAGAGATGCTGTGGGCATCAAACTTCAAACTTGCCTCACTCGTCTCAATTTGATTCTGTCAAGTGTTTTCCACTTCCAGAGAAACAACACTGTAGAAGATTGTCTCCTTCTCCTAGACACAGGTTTCTCAACAGCATGTCTCATAAGCGACAAAATTCTTGACAACAATGTGCTTTGCAGCAATCCAGTGTCTTTAAGACAAATGTCCCCAGTTTTGGAAGAACAAGGGAGGTAGGTGGTCATATAGGTTATGGAAATGAGGCACTCGAGTCTTCCCCCAAATGTATAGGAGACAGCAAAATGGCTCAGACAGGAGAAATGTTTGAGCACAGGCATGGAGACCTGAGTTTGATACCCAGATCCCCTAAAGTTATAAGAGAGACAATTATTGCCTACAGTCCTCCTTTGACTTCCATATGCACCCACTTGCTTCCCCATCTCTCTCATCTTTCTCTGTCTCTCTTACACACACGCACACACGCACACACACACACTTTAGTAACCCATAAATAAGTTAGTCCTGAGCTATTTGTCTATTTGTGAAATGAGGATTAGAAGAAGTGACGTTTGGCGTTGCTTTTCACATTGGATTTTAAGATCATTTCAGGCTCTGCTGGAGAGTCACAGAAGGTTCTGGTGGCTTGTGCTCAGGCCATAGCATCTCCCCCAGATGACTATTTTGAGGAAACCAAAGCAAAGGTTAGTTTCTTCTCTTGCTAGACAAAGCTTTGTTTTGATCTTAGAAGATGCGGTTGAACCTGTAGTGTGTGCACCCTGCTTTTCATCACATCTGTCAAACGTTGCTGCTTATGTTTTTACTGGATGCCTACGAGGCTGCTGTGTGAGACCTCTGACCTCTACACCACGCTGTCTCTATTGTACTTCCTCACTTCCCTGGTGGAAATGCCTAGCCTCTTGTGTATACAAGGCTCACTGCCACTGGCTGGTGTTTATGAAGACTAAGAGTCATATAAAGATACAGATTAAAAAATTGTGCCTTGATGTCAAAGAACCAAGAACGGGACTGTTCAGTCTCTGTAGATATATAAACACATCTCTTGAAGGCAGAGTGATACCTCCTATTTGGAGGTAGTCATGGTATTTACCCACTTGTTTTCTGTTCTTATATATGCATATTAATCCAAGAGGAAAGAAAACAGAGCTCTGTAGTCTAAAGATGTATGTTTTCTGGCCTTTTCGTTGTAAGCTCGCACCTTTTATCTGTTATCTACTCAATTGTGGTTTAGGAAATACTGAATCCTGCCCTGGCTGTTGCTATAGTGATGCCTGAGAGACAAAAGCCAGGCATGAAGTATTCAGGTGATTTTTTTTTTCTTTTTACCAAACTGATGTTTAAATTCAATGTGGCTTTTACTTTTATTTATTAAAACATTTGAAATCTGGTCATCTGGGAGGATAAAGCACTACTCTCCCAATTGCGGTGCCCTCTCTGTGATTGCTTTCGTATGCATATCTGTGTCATTCTCAGGAGCAACACACCCGCATTGGCTTGTCTCCTTTTCAGCTGCGGATGGTTGAGCCACAGAGAAGGCACTGGCTGATCTGCCTGAGGCACTTTGATTTCTGAGTGACTGTTCAAACTTTGATTCTTCAATAGGAGTACTCTGACAAAAAAACAGTCTTCAAATGTGAATTCCCTTCTTTCTGCCTAGAACACTAGCCAAGATCGCCTGAACTTGCAAGTGCATGTGTGTGTGTGTGTGTGTGTGTCGTGTGTGCCCGTGTGTGTGTCATGTGTGCGTGTGTGTGTGTGTCGTGTGTGTGTCATGTGTGCGTGTGTGTCGTGTGTGTGTCATGTGTGCGTGTGTGTGCGTGTGTGTAGTGTGTGCGTGTGTGTTGTGTGTGTGTATTGTGTGTGCATATGTGTTGTGTGTGGTATATAACTGCGTGTGCACTGTGCCCATCTGTGCATGTGAATCCCAGAAGAAGACAGTAGATGTCTTTCTTTATTCTTATCTGACTTACTCCTTTGAGATGGGGTCTCTCACAGAATCTGGATCTAGCCACAACCCTCTTGACTCGCTCTTCCCTTGCCAGACAGAGGTTATAAGTATCTCTCCAGGCTTGTTATTTTATGTGGATACCAGGATCCAAATTCAGTTCCTCATGTTTTCATTGCAAATGACCTTACCCAGTGAGCCATCTCTTCAGACTGCCCCAGATGCCTTTTAAATGAAACGCGTTACACTTTCAGAAAACTACTCTGTTTGTTATTCAGTTTTGTACAGAATGTCTTCCCCTTTCAGTGCTGGTGTTTCATGCTCGTATTTTTGCTCACACACCCCAGCACACGCTCATCTCCGGCAGGTGTCATGCTGTGTTTCAGCTCAAGAGGAAGATGTGAACATGGAAGAGTCAGAAAAGGGTGGTTGGAGGGCTGGCTTGGGCAGTGTAAATGCCTAGATCATTCCGTGGGTACAGGAAATCTGCTGTTATTTCTGTGCATGTATCTTTTTGTTTGTATGTAAATACGCATGTGCACTTGGGCTCAGGCAGGGGTGGCCAGACAAGAGTGTCAGACTCTCTGGAACTGAAGTTACAGATAGCTGTGAGGTGCTCAAGCTGGGTTCTGGAACCAAACCCAAGTCCTCTGAAAAAGCAGCGAGTACACTCAACTACTAAACCACATTTCAAGAGCAGGAAAGGGGAATTTGGATCACCTGCCTTTCTCTTGCTCATGGACTTCACAGACCAAGTGATGGAATTTTTTTTTTTCTGTGATGATCTAAAAAAAAAAAAAGAATTTGAGGGACTTTGTCAGCTGCCAAATTGCTTATTGTAGTGACCCGGTTCAGCCAATGTAACTCAAAAACAAGTCTTAAATAATACACACCGGAATGAACGTCACTGTGTGTCAATAAAACTTTATACATTAGCAATGAATTTAGACTCAATGAATATAATTTTCATATATTATGTAACACTCTTATTTTGATTTCCCCAGTTACTATTAGTTCATGGACAATTGGAAGAGGAGTTGCTGTGTCCAGAAGAAAGTGGATTACAGATTTGGATAGAGTATTAAGAAAGCATGATTTGGGTTCATCCTAGCTCTTTGGGAAGCCTGGATTATTTTGTCTTCCTCAATCTACAGTTCATACTTACCTCTTTGGGAAGCCTGGATTATTGTGTCTTACTCCATTTGTGTAGTTCATCTTCATGTCATAGTCTCTCAACATGTACCAGGAAGTTGGTAATGATGCAAAACCAAAGAAAAGTGTTGAGGGCTAAATATGGGATGATGTCGTCCTTAGAGCTGCTCGAGGATGAGTCACAGATTCACCTCTGTGCACTATGGGAGATGCGCAGCCATTATCTAACGGAAGCAGGAAGACATGACGCTGGAAAGAGCTCATGCGACCTAGAGTAAGGCCATTTCCACGCCTCCTCTTTTCTGAAGTCAATAGAACATCAAAAGCCTCTTTTTATCCACCTTCCCCTGCCCACCTGCTCCTGGCCAGCCTCAGCGGACCATTTACAATGCTCCGCATTCTGGCACCTTCTGTGGCACCAAATTTAATCATTTTTATTTGCTCCCTACTGCAGTTTCTAAGAGTCGACACGGTGCTTTCAGGACTGGTCTCATCATTTTTAGGCCTTATGATGGTCATGTTTTATACCTCATAAATCTACACAGACAGATTTTTGCTGAACATTGTGCAGCTGTTGGGCAGCTGAAAACTGCCCTATCAGCGCCACCCATTAAAAAAAAAAAACAACAGTTGTTTTTAAATGATACTTATATTTTCTGTGATTTAACTGCTTATGGTTATTGCTCATTCCTGTTCCCTTAGGAGAATGTAGGGCTGAGGATTTGGCTGGGGTGGGGGGCAGCGTAGAAGGGAAAGGATAGACATGTCCTATTTGGGTAGGACTTTGCAAATACCTGCAGATTGTTTTATCAAAGGTCTTCATCCTTTTTGGAATGCAGTGGGATTTAAAATCCCTCAACAGTTTTATTGGAATGCCAAAACAAACGCTGACTTGATTTTCTTTAAAATAGGATGAAAGTCACAAAAAAGAACGTTGTGCTAAAATACTTTCTTTAACTTAGGGGTCCCAGACATCAGTTTGTAGAATTTCAAAATGGAGACGAGTGTCAGTATTTTTTAAATTGTTTTTATTGAGCTATATATTTTCTCCATTCCCCTCCCTTCCACTTCCCCCCCCTTCTACCATCTCCCATGGTCCTCATGCTCCTAATTTGCTCAGGAGATCTTGTTTTGTTTTGTTTTTTCATCTCCCGCATAGATTAGATCTATGTACGTCTCTCTTAGAGTCCTCTTTGTTGTCTAGCTTCTCTGGGGTTGTGAATTGTAGGCTGGTTTTTCTTTGCTTTATGTCTAAAAGCCACTTATGAGTGAGTATATACTATATTTGTCTTTCTGGGTCTGGGTTACCTCAATCAATATGGTGTTTTCTAGATCCATCAATTTGCCTGCAAATTTCAGGATGTCATTTTTTCCCACTGTGTAGTACTCCATTGTGTAAATGTACCACATCTTTGATGCATTTCTTGGTCACATTGGCACAGGAGATCACTTCCTAAATATAACTCCAATAGCACAGACACTGAGAGCAACAATTAATAAATGGGACGTCCTGGAACCAAGAAGCTTCTGTAAAGCAAAGGACACGATCAATAAGGCAAAACAACAGCCTACAAAATTGGAAAAGACCTTCTCCACCCAACATCAGACAGAGGGCTGTTCTTCAAAATACAAAGAACTCAAGATACTTGTCATAAAAATAATAAATAATCCAATAAAACAATGGCATGCAGACCTAAACAGAGAACTCTCAAAAGACGATCTGAAATGACTAAAACACTTAAGGAAATGCTCAACATCCTTAACCATCAGGGAAATGCAAAACAAAACAACTCTGATATTTTTTCTTAGACCTGTCAGAATGGCCAAGATAAAAAACACTGATGACAACCTATGCTGGAGAGGATGTGGGATAAAGGAAACACTCCTCCATTGCTGGTGGGAGTGCAAACTGGTACAGCCACTTGGAAATCAGTATGGTGATTTCTTAGAAAATTAAGAAACAACCTACCTCCAGACCAGCAATACCACTTTTGGGTGTATACCCAAGGGATACTCAGTCACACCACCAGGACATGTGCTCAGCTATGTTCATAGCACTATTATTTGTAATAGCCAGAACCTGGAAACAACCTAAATGCCCTCACTGTCAGTATTTTTAATTATTTCTTAACAAATGTGGCTAATTTTTTCTGAGATTGGTCATTTTCATATTAAATCTTTGAAGAAATTTAGGTATGTGTGTTTTAGGAGTGAGGTTGTAATTAAATTATTCATTCATTCAAAGCACAGAAGCCTGAGTTCCGAAGTTAGCTCTAATTGGTGCCCTAGAATTCAGCAGCACTGGGACTCTGGTGAGTTACTGAAGGTCTTTTGCCAGATTATTTTGCTCCTATTTCTAAACCCAGTTTCCTTTGAGGTAAGAAATAGGAGTGTAGTAATTGCGTTCACAGCATCAATGTGTGAAGAATGAAAGTAATAGGAGTTATGGTAGACGGAGAATGGTGCTGGCATGGAGCAGGAATTTAATGTCTTCACTTTGGAATTAATTTCTCATTTGTGTGTCCTCAGACTCCTCAGACCTTGGCTCCTCACCTCTGTAAGATGTGGGATCTTGGTCAAGTTGCTTCCCTTCCTGAGGCATGGCTTCTTGTCTGTAATACTTTAATAATAAAAGCACCTTCGCGGTGGCACTGAGTTGGGAAGAAAGGGTGATAACACATTTAATGTGTTTAAATCACACTGCTCAGTAACTGCTAATTTCCTTTGCTGATATCACTACAGTTGCTTTTCTCCCAGGCTAAGATAGGCATATTTGAGATAGTTTCCACTCACAAACTGGCAAGACCGCAGGTACTCGTGATGAGATGTATACAATGGCTAATTTAAAGTACGTAACTACAACCTTTCTTCTCCCTTAAAACCAGTATCCCAGGATGCTTTTAGTTTGCATGCATTCTGACCAAAAAGAGAAGGCAAGCTGCCTTCATTGCAGCAGGAGGCTGAGGGATCCAGAAGAAAGTAGGTATAATTTGTCATGCATGAGTTTGGTCCTCTGTTATTTGCTAATTAAGATCTTGTTAAGGCTTAAATATGTCACGTCTAAACAGTATCCTGTTTTGAAGAGTCAGTTCCAAACAAGTGGCATTGTTTTGGGAGGTTCTGGTCAGTAGGAGGTGAGACTAAGGACAGGTCCTTGAGGGTATCTTGTCCCTGTCCCTGCCTTGTTTCTCTTTCTTTGCTTTGGGGCCACGTGGAGTGAGCTGCTTTGCTCTGTCATACTCTCTGTCTTTTGGTAGCACTTCTGAAATCATGAGTCACATGTTTCCACTTTCCTGTAAGTTGTTTATATGGGCATTCTGCTGCAGCAAGGAAAAAGTAATTAATACAGATTCACAGCATCTCCGAGGTACCAAGGCTTCAAGTGAGCTTCATCCACCTAACCGAATGGATGTTCTGAGAAAATATGTGTTCCATACCTGGCACATGAGAGTTATGAATAAGGTTTTGACATTAGAAACTAATTTGGAAGGAGTGACTACCACTGCCAAATAAGTAATAAGGGTATAAAACCAATCATTTGTTGATTTAAATAAGGCCTAATCACTCAGCTCTTAGAGACAAAATCATTAACATTGCTAATCAAATTAACATTATTAATTTTGAACTTATGAAGAGTGAAAGAACAAGAATGATTGTTGAGGACATAAAGTAAAAACTTTAAAATTTGTCAGAAGTTACATTTAAAAATATAATTCGTGCAACAAACGATGCTCGAATAATTGGAGAGACAAATGTAGAAACGAATCACATAGGACATAGTATGTAAAGGTGTTCCATACGAGGAAGTACAAATTATATTAACAATGAGATGCCACCTGTTAAGAAGACTGAAATCCATAAATCTAGTATCAGAAGGTGGGGAGGCGATGGTGCAACAAAAATGCCCAAGAAACACAAAACGATAGACATACACAGAGTGACCATGAAATTTCTAATAAAAGTAAATATATTCTTATCGTAAATTCAGCTACTACAGTTCTTGATATTTACTTAAAGAAATTTAATGTTATCTATTTAAATTAATGTTCTAGAAACAGCCATGTTATGAAAACAATAAAGTGATCAATGATCACACAAGGCTGTGGTCTGGAGAGAGACAGATATGTAGAAGAGAGGCTTCGGGAGCAGTAAAATTATTATTCATGACGCTAGTGTGGTAGGTGCACCCCAGCGTATGCTTGTCACAGAGTGCGCAGCAGCAGGTGTACGCTATCGTGAACTGTGAGCCCTGGAAGATGATGCTGTGTGGATACAGTCCATCAGTTACAATGACTGTACCACTTTGGGATGGGAAGGGCGTTGATAAAGGGGAAAGCCACGCAAGC
>JAQHUG010000057.1:8013835-8035798 GCA_028555095.1 Dicrostonyx torquatus | reverse complement strand
CTTCTTCTGGTTTTTTGAGACAGGGTTTCTCTGTAGCTTTGGAACTAGCTCTTGTAGCCCAGGCTAGCCTCGAACTCACAGCAATCCGCCTGCCCCTGCCTCCTGAGTGCTGGGATTAAAGGCTTGTGCCACCACCGCCCAGCCCTCCTCCCTGCTTCTTTCATAGGCTTTACACCTTCAACAATGACAGCTGACTCTCACATTATGGGACTTGAGAGTTTGATGAAATATATGCTTCTACCGAAATAGAAATCTTGGAAGGAATTAGAGGGTGACATACAAATCTATCATAATGAAATGTGAAATATTTCCAGCCATTACTAAGTCAAAATGATTTAAAATATTGGTAAGAAATGATTGAGGATTAATTTTAAAAGTTATTACAGAAAGAACATTTTACAAAGCTAGATCTTACAAAGTTAGATCAAACTTCTTGAAACAGAGTCTGTCTCCTTGTAAGTTGTTGGTATATTACGTCACTTCACTTCATCTCGTTTGAAATTTCCAGATTAGCATCTTGTTGCTTTATCTGTTTCCTCTTGAACTTGTTTTACTCTCTAGTTCCTCAACTCTTTTGGATTCAAGTCCACCCATGGCACTGCCCCACACCCAGGCTTCTGCTGCAGCTGACGCCTCCAGAGAGGAGCTGTTCTTTCCTTATCATTCGATGCAGTTCACATAACGATGAAAAATGCTCCCCTCCATCAATTTTTCCAAAGCTTGTCTCTGAAAAATGCAACTTCCAAACGGTTACCAAGCCAGGGACCAAGTAGTACAATAACTTTTCATTTCTATTGGCAGCTAGAAATTAAACCTTTCTGGGGAAGAAATTTAGTGATAACGTTCAATGCTGGTTTCTTCTGTCCTTTAAGCAGATAATTCCTCGGTGATAGTGAGTGACTCCTTGGAAGCAAAGGCAATAATTTCTTTTGAAGTTCTTGACGGCTGTGAATAATGCTGTCTCCTCAATTGTGACACACTCAAGAAGATACAGCTTTCTTTAATTGCTTTTCTCTGATTTCTCAAAGGTTACAGTGCTTGAACTCGGAGTTCACAATGTCATTGGAATCACAATGTCATTGAATCACAATGTCATTGGAATCACAATGTCAAGTGATGTGAAATTTGAGAACCAACTTTTGATGTCTTCTCAGAAATTGCAACATAACAAAATTTAGCATTTTAACTACTTAGTACATTTGGTTGCTAGAAAAATACTTTGCATGTTTTGCTCATTGAAAGTCATGAAACTTTTGAGTGTTTACCAGTGGAGATTAAGTTAAGGGCAGGTTGGTTTTCTGCATAAAAAAAAATTCCAGCTATAAAACACACACTAAAACAATTTCTGCAAGGAGTTAGAAAATTATTTTTTTCAGAAAAAAAATTTAAGGTGTTTTATGCAATAGTTACAGAAGTTTATGTAGTAAAATCCTTACTTAATTTTTTCCTTGTTTTTACCTACTAAATAATAAAATTTGTGTTTTTCTTTTGTTTTCTTGCTTGCTTGAATTTTTTTCTTTGAATTAAGTCAGCCATTTTCTAAAATCAGCAAATCTTGAATACATTTCACGAGACATTGGCTGGGCCCCCGCAGTACTGATTCCTTCGCTCGTTATTCAGTGCTTGCCTATGGAGCACACGCTGTGAGTCGGTACAGCTGCAGAGGAGAAACAGCCCAAGAGATCACTGCTCATAAAATTTGCATTCTAGCCCAAGAGAAAAGGAATCAAGTAGCCAACAAAGAATTCTGTAAAATATTAGCATTATATTACCATGAAGAAAATCAAGAGTAAGGGAAGGAAGAGTGGGTGAAAGAACTCATTTTGGGTAAAACATGTTAAATAATATGCAGGTGATATGATCTGAGAAAGTGACATGGAGGTAGTAAGAGGCGTGGGGTAAGTGAGAGCAGGATGGAGATCAGGCAAGCAGTGGCAGTAGAAAGTCTAGACAACTTCCGAAGCAGAACAGTGGCACGCTGAGACACACGGAGGCAGATAGGATTGAATTCAGAGAGTACACCGTCAAAGACTTTGAGGACCTCGTTGGGGCTGATTTTCATGCTGGCTGCTAAGAAGCCATCCATGCAGTCTTTGTAACCAAGTGATGAGCTTCTCTGACTCAGGTTGTATGAAAATCACAAAGCTGAAGTCATTAAGTAAAAAGCCTGTGTAGGCTGGCGGTAAGGGGTCAGATATTAACATTCTTTCTTTGAGGTTTCCGTGGTCATGTCCATTTAGGAAACACTGCATCAGACATAAAGAAGGGTGGGTGAGCAGCTTAGTGGGTAAAGGTCCTTGTCTAGAAAACCTAGCAGTCTGAGTTCAACCCCAGAATCCATCGTGGAAGGAGAGAAGACAGTCTCCTAGTTGTCCTTTGGCCTCCACATGCATGCTTGGTCCTGTAAGCGCTCATGCACAATCATGCCTGTTTGTGAATGTACAGATGACACATTTTTAAAATTACATCATGGTTGCTTAACTTTTGGAGTCAATAGGGCGCTTTACTTTGTATATCTTGAATAAAGTGACAGAATGTGTAATAGCTTTAGTTTCCAACACATTCTCTTCTGAGAAGCTCTTAGGAGAACAGTGTTCCATGATCCACATTGAGAGCTGTGATGCCATAGCTGTCACCCCAATAAGTCATCTCTCCTGAGAAATAAGACACTTTCAAACAGAGCCAAAGAGTAGCTTTCTGTCACTGTCCCTCATACTCCTTTGCCCTTCACTTCTGAGTCTTGCCAGGAAGGCCCTGATAGAGTCTGCCACCCATTTTTTTTTTTTGAGTTGTGTCTTGAAAATCAGCCACTGTGTGTAATTCTAAATCCTTATACTGTTTGGATGCTGCATGCCTACAGTGTCCAGGCTTTAACTGCATATCTGAATTTCTTCATTCACCAGAGAAGATACATGACAGAATCTTGTATATCCCTGGAAAGAGAAATTAGGCTTCTGATAGAATAGACAGGATTAATGGGAAGGAGAAACCTAGCTTTGTTAAGTAAATGTTATGCCCTTTAGGGTAGAATATCGCCAAACTGCCCATATTATTCACAGCAAGGAAGCGTACTCATTATGCTACAGGTAGTTCTTTCGGTGAAGGATACAGAACAGTTATGGGAACTTTTAGTTCTTCCCAACCCCATGACATGTTTCTTAATTATCCACGGAAGCAAACTTAACTTGTAACTCTGCTATTATTCACTGCATTTGAATGTCTTAGAACAGATAGTGACTAATTTTCTACCAATTTCCTCCTATCGGCTTGCTAAATTAAAATGTTTTAAAGGTTAATTGCCAAATCCCTTTGGGGAAAAGCTCTCTAAAGGCTAAGTTTCTAGACTAAGTAATATGTCCTTATACATTTAAAACTGCTTATTCCGGGTAGTTTGCATTTGGTATAATGGCGACTTGGCCACTCACCAAACTGAGAGGAAAGGACGGAAGAGAATGAGCTGAATCCCTGTGTTTTGTGAGGCTTAGCGCCTTGTCTTGGGGAAGAAAGTGAAGAAGGCAAACTCTGGTAGGGTGAAAGGTCTGAGGAGTCAGGAAGATTTTAGCACCAATCCCAACTTTGCCAGTTTATAGGGTGGCTGCTGGTCTTTGCCTACACGTCCAGCATTTTTCTCTTTAGTCAGAAGAGGGTAGGAGTTCCTCAATGGGGGAAATTGTAGTAAGACAAGAAAATAACTATGTAGCTCATTTATCTATGGATGAACTTACAATTTGTGTCAGTGTGCTGATGAAGGAGAGCTGGGCTACGTGCATTTACTAGAAAGGAGCCACTCCAAAATATGTAGCAATATTTTGGAATAAAGCAGGGGTGGGCACTCACGTGGCACAGGACTTGGCAATTTACCTCCAAATTTCCCGTTGCCTCTTAAGCAAGCAGAACCCAGAAACTGTGAGGGTATAACCATTTATTTATACTTTTCCTTCTAGTGACACAAGCCACCAGTTTTAAAGAATACATCTTCCCAGCTAGAGGCGACATACTCTTTTTTTTTTAGTATATTCTTGATTACTTGGAAATGCCACACAGCGCACCCCAAACACATTCTCTTTTCCAGCTCTCCCAGGTCCCACCCCCCATCTTAGTGATCTTCCCTAAAGGAAGAAACAGAAAAAACATATACTAGGTTGATTGATGTTGTCTAGTCCTTAACCTTCTTTACATCCACATGTGACAAATTACAAAGTCCAGCCCAGGAAGCCTAAGCAATAATGCCTGCAATGGTCTGGTCTTTCCAAAGTTAAAGCTACTTGCGATCAATGATTTCTTATTCCTATAGCCAAAAGAATGCTGATAATTGAAATCACTTTAAACACTAGCTTATAAACCATTCTTGAACTACATTTTGAATAATTTATTTTATTTTTTAAATTGTAGTTACATTTCCAAACCCCTCTGTCCTTTCCTGCCTCCAAAACCTTCCATATAACTGTCCTCAATCATTCAAACTCATTGCCTCTTTTTCCACTAAGTGTTGATACATTCATATTGGGGAAGGTAGCTTGTTCGTTTCCTGGCTGCCCAGACTCCTGAAATAATCACAAAGAAATCTGTGTTAATTGCAATATTGTTTAGGCAATAGCTTAAGCCTATTTCTGGCTAACTCTGATATCTTAAATTAGCCCATTTCTATTAATCTGTATATTGTCACATGATTGTGGCTTATCTACAAGTTTCTGGTGCGTCTGTCTCCATCAGCAGCTACATGGCTTCTCTGTGACTCCACCTTCTTTCTCCCAGCATTCAGTTTAGTTTTCCTACCTAGCTCTACCTGCTCTACTACAGGCCAAGGCAGCTTCTTTATTCATTAACCAATGGCAATAAAACATATTCATAGCGTACAGAGGGGAGTCCCACATCTCCTCCCCTTTTCTGTCTAATTACTAAATACATCAATATTTATTTTTCTTTTAATTTTTTTTAGAATATAGTATTATTAGATTACCCCCTTCCTTTCCTTCCTCCAAACCATCCCATGTGTCTCTACCTCACTCTCTAATTCATGGCCTCTTAATCTATAATTGTTAGAGAATTACACACACACAGACACAAACACACAAGTGTTATGTGTATATATGTAAGCTTAAATACATAAATACTACCTGCTAAGTCTGATAATGTTACTTTTACATATGTTTTCAGGGCTGACCATTTGTATTGGATAACCATCTGGTGTGCTCTTCCCTGGGGAAGACGATGTCACCTGCTTCCAGTATTCCATAGTTTCCAGTCATTCTTTGTGTAGGGCTGAGGCCTCCTGAAATTTCCTCTGTCCACTTTAGCATGTCTATTGCCATCCTTGTTCAGATCATGGTTAGCCATAACCTATATCAATTCACCATATTTTGGGAATTGGTGAAAGAAACCTGGTCCGAACTGTATAAACATACAGGTTATTCCTGATCTCAGGTCTCCATCTTTCCTTGTTTTCCAATGTCTGGCTTTCCAAGTTATTGTCTCTTTCTTCCAGTATCTAATGCTTCCATCTTGCTACCTTTCTTGTGTAATCTATATGACTGTTTTCCATTCTTTGTTACTGTGTCTTGACCATTCTTCATTCTTTTATCGACACAAGAATCTTCAGCCACTTGAGTACATCTTTAGAAGATAGAAGCGGATTATAAACTATAAATGATGCTTTGTTTCCTTGCTATATGTGGGGTCAGTCTTCACATGGAGGAAGACATAGAAAGGAGTGTAGTGACGAGGTTCACTTCCATTTGTTATTTATGTCTGCCTCATCTTTAAGGGGTGACTTTAATCTGTTTTCTGCTGTGGAAAATATTGAGCTTGCTGTGGCTCAAAACTGATTTCTATAGAGTCTCTAGATCAGTGACTAGATCTATTTGAGCCAGATCATGACATTTTAAGAAAGGTTGGGGTCAAAGAGAAGGTCCCCAGTTGACCCAAACATGGTTGATAATCTCATGACAGAAAAGAAACGGATTTCATTTCCCATCCTCCTACAGGAAAACTGGTTAAGTTGACACACTGTCTGGAAATCAGTATGTTGAGAACCCATCACAGGTAATTTGGATGCAGCCACTTAGTACAGATGAAAATTTTGTTTGTCGTGAAGCTGAGATTTGACAAAAATCAAAATAGGTAAAGCTCAAATGTCAGGGGTAGTGATTATTTTTTAACATACTTTTTTTTATTATCCAGCTTTCAGCCTCTCTAATAACAACTGGAAGTGGTTAGATCTATTACTCGGCTACAAGACAGGGAGTTTTAAGTGTTTCTAATAACTCCAAACCACAGATCAGTTTTAATTATAATGTTTAACATCCACGGCCTCAAACTATAATGGACTTTAAGAGCATGCAAACAAAGAAGCAGCAGGATTTGACTTGTCCACACACAGAAATTGCCAATGAAAGAAAAATGGTGGGTAACAGGAAATGAGCACACATCTGTTGGGAGTTCCAGCCACCTAATATGTTAGTTTTGGCAGCCTTTATATACTCTGTCCTGCCAAGGAAACTGCTTTCAGGGAAATTGAAACATTGGCTTCTATGTCTGGGATCAGCAGCAGTAATGCCACTGTACGTACTGGCCTTTCCAAATAGTTCCAGAGCTTGATCCGAGGCTCAACTTGGCAGCTCCAAGTTGTGCAGCTCATTACCTATAATGGGAATGATGCATGTTTATTAGTGAGATGATTTGTTTTATTTTATTTTATGTGCATTGGTGTTTTGTGCAATATACATATGTCTGTGTGAGGGTGCTGGGTTCCCTGGAACTGGAATTACAGACAGTTATGAGCCATGTGGGTACTGGGAATTGAACCCAGGACCTCTGGAAGAGCTGCCAGTGTTCTTAACTGCTGAGTCATCTCTCCAGCTAGTGAGATTATTTGTTTAAAAATGCTCATGACTTTGAGTTCCCAAGACCATATACAGATATAAATTCAACATTTCAACTAAAAGCAACTCCCAAAGAGGAAAAGAAAATGGGTTAGGAGTCCACAGATTATGTTGCAGATGCTGGAGGTGAAAAGGAAGAAATGGTGGAGACAGAGACTTGGAGGTGATGGAGAGGCCCATGGACTCTCCTCCACCCTGTTGTAGGGAGATGAACAGTTCGCAAATTATCTGCTGTTCTCAAACATCTCTCTCACTTAACACACAGCAGTGTAAAGCTGTGACAGTGGAGCCAATGCTCAGAGCATCTTGGCATTTAAGTCTCATGAACAGTTTAGTTTTAAGGAACTTAGTACATACCGGTTGTAATCTAGAAATTGCGGGATTGAAGTAAGTTTAATGTAGCAAAAGAGCAAGTGCAGCCTTGTGAAACTACAGCGGTCAAGAAAGCATTGGAACTGACAGGAGAGTAAGCGCTATTAAAAAATGACCCATGTTTTAGATCAGCATGCTGGACTGTACACGTGCTAATATGTCAGAAATGAATAAGAAATATTTTTTCTTGTGATATAGAGATATACTTTATTACTTTGAGTTACCTTCTGGGGCTCAAGTTTTCAAAGAATTTCAACATCAGTCAATAAACTTGTGCAGATTCAACTTCTCCTATCATTTCTACTTATTGGGGGCTACAATAGAGGACTATTTTCCCAGTTTCCCTGGGAAAAGGGGGGTTGATTTTCACCCACCTGATGAGCGATTCCTCTGGATAGTTATGTAGTATATAAACACTCTTATCTCTATCTTGTTTCTTTGATTCTCTAGCTCTCCTTCAGTCAGTATCACTAATCTTATCTTCTAGAAAGTTTCTGGCCTTAATGTTTACAGAATCTTCCCTTTTGACAAACACTGTGCTTGGTGACTCATATATGGGCACATATTTAATTCTTTAAATACCTCTTAAGGAGGTAGTATTCCCATTTTACAGATGAAAAATTGTTACTCAGCAATGCACATAACCAATAATGATATCAGGAAATATCAGTGATGGAATTTGAATGTACTTCTTCTAATTCTGAGCCAGGGATATTCCCATGTTACGTTGCTCTGATAGACTCATGTTTGTTTTGTTTTGAGATGGTTCTCATCATTCAACCAATGAAACCACATCCTTATACGTCCACATCCTAAGTGCTGTAGTTATACAGTTGTGTGCTACCGTTCCCAGATCTGGGGATGACTCAGTGGTTTATAGCACTTGTTCCTCTTGTAGAGGTCCTGGGTTTGATTTCTAACATCTACATCGTGATTGACAATTATCTGTGACTCCAGTTCCAGGGGACCCACCACCTTCTTCTGGTCTCTCTGGCCTTCAGACACACATGTGGTGCATATGCATACAATCAGGCAAAACACCTACTAGACATACAATAAAAATAAATAGATCTCTTTTAAAAATTAAAAGAACACAGACTTTTGGAAGCAAACTAAGTGTAGATCAGATACTATCTGAAATTAATTTAAGACTATGTCATTGGATAATATGGCTGGAATGCCAATATTTAAGATTATATTGGACCTAGTTCAAGTGTTTTTGTTTTTCATCAAGTAGATATTTTCAGGAATTTGACAGGAAACTGGAACTTGATTGAGAAGGCTCAATTCCCACCAAAGACACTTTCCCTTAGCAGCCCCCATGATGGTGCGGTCTTGCAATCCATGTCACAATGGCATCTTACAGGCAAATAGTTTATAATCATAAAGCCTACTATATGTGGCTTTGGCAGATCTCTCTCAGCCATCTGTAAAATGGGCACCACAACACTTTCAAGAACCACTTTGTGTTCAGTTCTAGATTGCAAAATCTTTGGGATTAGACACTACTTAGCTCTAGCAGGCTTTCTCTTGGACCACCAACCAGCTCCCAAATCATGATACGGAGACATTAGGAATGCTCAGCTTTATCATAGGCTTGTTCCACTAACTCTTATAACTTCAGTTAGCCTGCTTCTCTTCATCTATGTTTTGCCTTGAGGTTTTTAAAATGTTCTTTCTGCATGTTCAACTTTGTGTCTGGATGGGTTGGTGGCTGCCTGGCTAGGTAACCTTAGGTGTCTCCCTCTCTTTCTCCCTCGCTTTCTTTTTTCTTCATCCCTTGTTCTCTTTTCTCACTATCTCTCTCAAGTCTAGATGCCTATGACTACTACTTATTCTCTCTGCCCACCAGCCTTGCCTAGCTCTCTACTGCCTAACTATTAGCAGTTCAGTTTTTTTTTTAATTAGACAAATCAGGTGCCTTAGGCAGACAAGTCAACACATTTTTACATCATTAAACAAATGTATCAAAAGCAAATGTAACACATCTTTGCCTCATCAAAGTAATATTCTACAACATCCTTGTCTTTGGAAGAATTCTTAGTACAGCAGAGAGATCCAGTCCATACTGAGTTGCTGAAATTAAGCCACATAAATAAATACAAAGTTATGGTAATGAGTATTTCTTGGGAATTCAAAAGAACTCCATAATGAAAAATATTTAAAATAATTTTAAATATTTCATAACAGTTCAGGTTAAAAGAAAGCAAAGAGCCTGTAATATTGGGCAGAGCAAGAGGATGAAATGGTGACATGGAGCCAGGACTAAGCCACTGCTGTCACTATGACCATAGTTAACCAGGACAAATTTTCCTACAGATGCTCAGTTTTTTAAAAAATGCAGAATTCTGAACTCTATGCTGTAGGCAGAAAGACCAAGAGATTTTGCAGCAGGAGAAAAAAAAGACAAAGGAGAATGAGCCCAAGCAACCCTGTGTCTTGTGCTTAGCCTTCTTGCCCTTGCCTGCTTCTCGCCTATGTGCCCGGAGCAAAAGCCACCATGCTGACATTTCCTCCTGTGGCACTTAGAGGTCTGAGGACTCATGGCATTCTCTTTGCTCTGGATCTGCAGTGAATCCTGGTGTAGGAGGGTCCTTCTGCATTTGTGTTGCTTTCATTGGTTGAATAAAGAAACTGCCTTTGCTTTTTGATATGAAAGAGCTTAGGTAGGTATGGAAAAGAGTACTGAATTCTGGGAGGAAGAGAGCAGAGAGAGAGAGAGAGAGAGAGAGCCACTATGGAGCTGCCAAGTCAGACATGCTGAATCTTTCCCAGTGAGCCACAACCTCGTGGTGACATACAGATGATTAGAAATGGGTTGAATCAAGATGTGAGAGTTAGCCAATAAGAGGTTAGAGATAACGGGGCAAGCAGTAATTTAATTAAGACAATTTCTGTGTGGTTATTTCGGGGGTTAAACTAGCCAGCCAACAGGATGAAAAGCAGGCCTGCACCTCCTACCACAGAATCCCTTTTGGGTATCCCTGTCTTCAGGTAGCCTGACTGTCACCCCAGCTATTTCTGGGAGTAAGGGGAGGATTTCGATCCTTCTCAATGTATTTTATTCCTGCAGACACACATAAAAGTGTTCAACCCAATTTTGCAATTAAAACAAAAAGCCCCGATTATAATAGAACTTTCATAGAGATTTTTCCTTTTCAGAAGCATTAACATCTAACATAAACACAGTACATTTGCTACAATTAACAAACTAATACTAAGTAGTCACATGATTTATTTGGAATTTTATATTAACGAGGTCTCTGTTTCATTGTTCTCTACTCAATCAGTTTAACAGCATAGGCTGATTTTCATGTTAGGCATAGACTATAAAAGGATTTTATTGTTGCCCAAATTATTACCATTACATAATAAATATGAAAATTGTGTAATTTTTACTATGAAAATTATTACTGAGTGGAAGTTGAGTATTCTACAGTTTCCCACTTGGTGGTCAGAGCGGTGACTTTGTGTTTCAGAAGTTGTACATGTTTTCTCCATTGCCCACTTAAAACCTAGCCCTTAGAGCTCCACTCACGTATTGTTATTGAATCGCAAGCATCATTGATGATAATATCAGAGGTAAAGAGATAGTTTTTTACAGAGTTTATATCCACTAATGTGAATGCTTGAAACAACTTGAAAATTTATCTATGGACTCCTATAGGTATTCCCACAACCACATCGTATGTTCCCACATCTGGAAATTATTACTGCTAGAGTAGAAACTGTTCCTTCTCAGTGAATCCCCCTTGTAGGACCCACAGGACACAACCGGAAAAGATCGTACATTCTCTAAAATTCTCTGTTGACATAAAATCAGCAGTAAAGTTCTCTGCAGGCAGGCTCTGCTGTGGGATGCAATCACCTGACTGACAGTGAAAGCTGACCCTTAGCCACCTTCAAAACTCCTTCACCTGTCAGTTACAAAGACTCAGTCTGACGTCAGAATAGAAATTTCAGCTACATACCCTGTCATTCTCAGTGTGAGAATGGATCGTGAAGCCACCTGGTGACAGAGCAACACAGGCATTGTTACATATTGACAGCCTTAGTGCTGCTTCATGATACGTATTTGTTTACAACTAGGGACAAGTTCACACACTGGCTTCAATTTATGGCATCTGGCACTTTTCAGTGCTGGGATTTTAGCCAAAGACAAGCACCCTCCTTCTGTCTGTCTTTATTCATTTGTTTCTCAGTTAATATTTTGAAGTGTTCTTCTTATAAATTCCTAAATATGCCATTTGGAATTTGACTTATGACAAACATGTTCCTCCCAACATCTGTTATAAATTATGCCCGAATCATGGTTTTTTTTTTTTTTTTTTTTTTGCCAAATTACTGTTCTTTCTGGATCAGAAAAATCTAGTTGTCTTACTCTTGGACAACTCATTAAACCTCTCTGAGGCAATTTATTTCCCTATACAGTAGGTAAATTGCTTTCAACATGGTGTTATTAGGATTAGAGAAAAAGCATAATAAAGTGTTAGCAGAGTTTGAAGCCCATATCAGGGAATAGAATAAATGGCATATGTTTACAATTTTCCTGGGGTAAATATAATAATATACAATAGAAAATCCTCAGAACTTGCATTCATTAGAAATTAATTTTTTCCTTTTTTTATTGTTAAAAGAAAAATTTACATTTACTCCCCTTGTCCCAGGCCCTCCCGCTCCCCCACTACCCCACCGCCCTCCCCCTGCTTCCTTAAGACACTCATTAATTTATACACTTTCATCATGGGAACTCCTAGATGAATCTTCATAGTTGAAAAATATCCTTAAATACCACAAGACACCATAGAAAGAATGATGAGTATCTGATATCTCCGAAGGCATAAATGGCAGGTGAGCATTCTATCACATGTCCTCGCCCTTGCAGTTTATTCTCTTTCCATTGCTTTTCTTCTGATCATTAGTCTCTAAAGGTGTTGACTGAAGAGTCATTCTAACCCTATCCAATTTATAGAGTAAGTTATAATTTATAGGATCAAAATTTCATGGTGTTCCTTTTGTCATACCATGACTTCTGTAAACCCAATCTATTGTTCTCTTCTGTCTAATGATTTAGGTGGATTCTTAGCATCTCTACTTATTTGATGAAATAAGTAAATAGTCTCATGAATAGCTCACCTCCTTCAGACCACCATCTAGTCTAGCTACTAAAAACTTCAGCCTTTTCAGTCTCAGGCATCTACCTCTCAGTCTCTGCCACTCTCTGCTTCTTAATTTCTACTCACTTTGGGACCTGGATGGGATGGCACGATCATCTGTGCCTTAGTTACTTCAAAATTTGACCACTTTTCTTCCCCCAAATATAATTCTGTATCAAAGTCAAGGAAATAGGCTAGGAATGAGAAGGACAACAGACAGGATTAAAAGAAGGAGGGAAAACTTGGGGGATTTTGTGTTTGTCTCTAATTTATACCTTCTGTGATGTCCGATTCTCATCAATCATCCTTTGTCTGGTATTTAGAGGTATTCTCCCACTATGTGGATTCACACAGAAATTTCTTTTATGTATGTGTTTCTTTATCAGGCTAGCTGCTTTTTCCGCACATGGGGCTACTATAACCCATAGGAATTCTCCTATCAAAGGATAGAGGTCCCACAACATATAGAGCAATTTCATTGTTGAGACAGTTCAGATGACTTCTTGTAAGACGAATTTTGCTGTTATGGAGTTTCCTTGGTTTCCACTTATGATTCAGCTTTTTGCCCCCATTGGACATCTATGGTAATGATGTGGAGAAGTTCCTTTGAAATCATTATAATTAGGTTGGAGACAGTGAAATCAGCTAATATTTGTTGTCTAATGCAACTGTCTTTATAGATCTCTGAACTAGACTCATCACATTCACCCCTTGTATTGAGCCTGAATATGAAAGCAATGAGATAAATCTTGTCAGCTCATGTCTAATCCGGCACTTCTTGGTTTTGGCCCTCAAAGCATAGTTTATATTCCAATATTATGGAAAGAGTCACATATAACATTGGGTTAGCTGGCTAGCCAAGAAGATACCTCTCCAAAAGAATCTTCTTTTATGCTGCCACAGTCTTAGTTGCTACTCTTACATTGCACAACCAGGATCTTTAAGGCATCTGACATCTTTTCCTATACAGTGTAAACTTCTTTTTCTAAGACATTATAGCAACTTAGTGGTTAAAGTTCATGACTTATATTTCACTACCTTTAAGGAATAATCTCAGTCTGTTGCATGAGATTGTTAAGATCTATTTAAGTCTTCCTGTACCTTACTTTGATGCTAATGAAATGAACAAAATACCTAACTCGCTGCATTATTTTAAATACTAAAAGGAATAAAAGGTCTATATAAATCACTAAGCAGAAGATGGCTTAAAGATGTTGACTTAATGGAGCACACTGAGATAGAAGGAAGGAGCTTTGGTTTGGTTTGGTTTCAGGTAGGGTCTCACTATGTGACCCCAGTTGACCTAGAATTCTTATTGTAGGTCACCATGGCCTGGAAATAGTGGCGATCTTCCTCCCTTTGCCTCTGCCTTGCTAGAACGACAGGTGTGCCTCACTACACCTAGCAGAAGCATATTTTCTTGTGTTGCTAAAGGAGAAGTAAAATAGTGGTGTTATTATGTGAACTGGGGGGGTTTAGGGTCAAGGATACAGTTCAGTAGAGGAACAGAAGCAAAGTCATGTTGATTTGTGTACACATCAAATAGTGTGTATGCCAAAAAGGATTTAGAGATACTTTGGCAGATCACCCTGCTTTAAGGATTGTGATCTCACTTCTTTACATAGGATCAAGTTTTGGAGATATTAATAATTAAATACTGTCATGCATCTCTCTGGGACCCAAGAAGACATTATTCTGTGGAAGTGGGATCCCTGATGAACTATATCTGAAGAAGAGACTGGGAAAAGACCATCCAAATCTCATTTTGAACAGGATTGTTCTTTCAATTGTGACCTCATTTTTCAGGTTCTTTCTCCATCTCATCTTTAAGAATATTTCATTAGATTTTCCAGATAAATCACTATTTTAGAAATCCCAGATGCCATCACCCTAATTTTTATTGTTCAAAAATCTCATATAAGCATATAATGTGTTTGGTGAACTTTATACCTCATTCCATTCCCTCCAATTCCTGATCCAGGAACCCACCCCTTTCCTTCCTAACTTCATATGCTCTCTTGCTATCTTTCTCTCTAAAACTCACTGAGTTCATTTAGTGTTTATTGTAAGAGGTGCGGGTTGTGTTCCCAGCACCTGAGAGGAGCACGGCCCTTTGTTCCCAGCGCCTGGCTCCCAGCCGAGGCTGCTAGCTTATGCCTGAAATAACCACACGAAAACTGTATTCATTTAAACTCTGCCTGGCCCATTATCACTAGCCTCTTCTTGGCTAACCCTCACATCTTAAACTAACCCATTCCTAATAGTCTGTGTGTCACCAAGAGGTGATGACTTATCAGAAGATTCTAATCTGCATCCATCTTGGGCCAAAGCATCATGGCATCTGGCACACTTCCTTTCTTCCCAGAACTTCCATTCTGTCTACTCCACCCACCTAAGGGCTGACCTATCCTACAGGCCAGGGAAATCAATACAAAATACAGAAGAACCCTCCTACACCATGTGCCAGTATGTTGCCAGTATGTGCATGAGTGTGTCACTGTCTACTGGAGAACCTGCCTAACGAAAATTGACTAGCTCTCAAATCAGCCATTAATTTCCATTACTACCATCCTAATTTTCATAGTCATAAATAAAGATGACTATCCTTTCCAGCAAGGCCACAGCCAAAGTTGGCCTCCTCTGTACCTTCCGATGTGTTAGCATCACCTTTATCTAATAATAGATCTAGTGTGGATTTGTAAAAGTTTTTATGAGAACACTTTGTGATGTTCAACATTATTAGTGTCTGAATGTTTTTAGGTACAAATATAAATATACAGATAATGATGACATCTAAGGACACATTCATTTAGACTCAAAGGAGGATTTTAACAGTCACTTGTGACCCAGTTTAGGAGGAGGTACAAAAAGAAAAGGCTTGAAGTTTAATGGATACACTAATTATTTGAGCTTAAATTAATGTGCATTACTTTAACAATGATGAAGGCATTAGTGAGGTAAACTCTTGTAAAATATTTTTGGATATGTTTGAGCTTACTTTCCTGTTGATGAAGCTGTTGTCAATGGGTAATGCCAGTATTTGAAAAAGAAACTGTGGGGCTGAGGAGTTAAGAGTATTTGCTGCTATTGTAAAGGATCCAAGTTCCTTTCCAGAACCCACATCTGATAACTCACTACCTCTTACTACTCCACTTCCAAAGGATCCAGTGTTCTCTTTTTGCAACTGTTAGCACCCATATATACACACACATGCACACACGCACACACATACACACACACCAAACAAATACACACACTACAAAAATATGAAAATAATTCCTAATGGTAGGGTTGATTTCGAATACACATGTGTACATGACTCACGCTTATTACTCTAGTCTTTTAAGTCACTTAAAACCAAGCAGTTAAAACACCTTTATTTCTTATCAGTATTTTTTAAATAAAGCATCTAGAAGTAATCTTAGAAGAGACAGGGCTTGGAGTGAATCTCCTTTGTGTTCCCTCTCACAACCTTCTTTATAATACTTGCTGCACAGTCTCATCTGGTACTGGGGAAAGTCCTTAATCTCTTAAACTTTGAAGAAAATGAAACTCAATAATACATACGAATTTTGAGCTAAGTGAAGGTCAGGAGGGGATTTTTAATATTCACTATTTTCTGAAGAACACACAAAGAGGTACATTTAAAGCTGGGTAGTGGATGAATAAATCTCTTGTTCCTTCTGTTTTCACATCTTTCTAAATAGCTAAGATTATGCTTAAGATACATATTCTCATTGAAGAGTTGAAAAAAATCTATTTTAATTAATGAGAGAAACAAAGAGAACCATAATTGTTTCTAGGGAAAAATCAAATTCTTCCTAGCTCTGAACTTTAATTCCATCGAATACAGCATTAGTATTTTAGTCGATATTCAGCAGGCATTTTGTGAAGCCCAGAGAAGCCATATTCATCACAACTCCATAAAGAGTACAACTTTGGATGGCTATCATGATTAATTTCACCCCTTCACAGAGGGTCTTTGATATGAAGGGCACAGCACAAGTTCCAAAGATAGAGATTGCCAAGTTTAGATTCACAAAATACGTCAGGAGTGCTATAGCCATCAGCAAACCTGGGGTTTGATATCTTCTATGCAAATGTGGAAGCTCATCTTAGCCCAAAGGCTATTCAAATACACTCATTGATTTAAAACATGTAGTTTCTGCTCTGCAGTGGAAACAGTGCTCACGTTTCTGCATATTGTTTTTACAGGGGAATGTAACCTGGCAAACAGAAGTCATCTGCCACAAATGTTTAAGTGAATCGATAATGATATGCAACCGCAGAATTAGAACTTTGGTTACTCTTCCAGCTTCATCCTTTCACTGCTAATACAAGAAAGGGAGGTTTCCAAGAAACTATTAAATATGGGATGCATCAAGTATAAAGCAATAGGAAGGGAGGGCAGCTATCACATTCAAGAACCCAACCTACAGACATTTAGTCCACGTAAACATACTCGTTTCCCAATTAAAAGAGGGGTATAGGCTGAATTTTATCTGCTGTTTCAAAATTTGTGTTTGTTTATTACATAAACCAGGAAAAAAAAACGCGGTAAACTCTAACATTCTCTATCATTCTAGAGCTTTCCAATTGTTTTTTAAATTGTGGTCACCAACACTGATGCAAGGTGAAAACAAGAACTTTGTATGGGTTTCCCAATCATGATCTTGACCTCTTTGCTCTTATTATCCCTCCTCCCTGTCTTCAACTGGACCCCAGGGGCTAGGGCCAGTGCTTAGCTGTTAATCTCTGCATCTGCTTCTATCCGTTACTGAATGAAAGTTGTAGGATGACAATTAGGGTGGTCTTCTATCTGATTACAGGAGAAGGCCAGTTCATATTGGGGAAACTCACAGAGACAGTTGACCTGAACTAGCAGGAGCTCACTGACTCTGGACTGATAGCTGGGAACCTACATAGGAATGAAATAGGCCCTCTGAACGTGGGTGACAGTTTTGTGGCTTGGGCAATCTGTGGGACCACTTGCAGTGGGACCAAGATTTATCCTTAGTGCTTGAACTGGCTTTTTGGATCCCATTCCCTATGGAGGGACACCTTGCTTAGCCTAGATACAGGGGTGAGGGACATGGTCCTGCCTTAACTTGATGAGTCAGACTTTGTTGACTCTCCATGGGAGGCCTTATCCTTTCTGAGGAGTGGATGAGGGGTTGGGTGGGGGGAATGTGAGTGGGAGAGGGGGGAGGAGGAGAAGGAAGGTAAACTGTGCTTGGTATGTAAAATAAAAAAACTGTTAAATAAAAAATTAAAAACAACAACAAAGGAATTTTGTGAGTCATGCCTTTTCAGTTTCCCAACCAAATCAAAGAAGTGAAGCAAGAAAGTAAGTGTTGGCTTTCACTGAGCCAGTAGGTGGAGGAACCATGCCCTTTTTGACAAAACTCCACTAAAACACAGGAGGGTACTGGATCTCAGCCACAATATTGAGGTCTCCTGGAAGGGATATAAAAACGCACAAATGATAAAGCCATTTTTCCTGAATAATAGCAACATAGAAGAGCCATATGTCACTACTAAGAAGCCATTGGCATGTGGGCTGTGCTGAACACCAAGAAAAGTGTGCGAAGCGCTTACATGGTGGAAGGACCCTTTGGAAATCATTTCCTTAGCATAAAAAGTAAGAATTTAATTTTCTATAGAGCTTATATTTTCTGTTAGATGACAACAGCATAAACTGAACTTTTAAGGCAAAAATACACAGAAAGACCAATGCAACCCGAAGGGTAAATGTATTCAATGAGCTGGATTTGCAGCTTTGGTTCAATAACATTTTCTTGTCATATGTATCAAATTCTAAAACAGTTTAAAATCTTTGACTGTGCTGTATTTACAGATACATTTGGGATGCTTATTGGCTACTCGTCAGTGTACACCGAGGTCTTCAACCCCTTCAGAATCTTGGGTTCTCCTCCCGAGTTTCCTCCAGTACTGACTTTTGCTTGTGATTCAGGTTCAGTTCTGAATCTCATTTGGTAATTTCTGCTTCAATGGCTTGGTATCATCTCTGTGTTCTAAAATTAACCTTAGCATATTGGTCTAAATTTTTTTTTTTGGCTTTTGGAGACAGGGTTTCTCTGTAACTTTAGAGCCTGTCCTGGAACTAGCTCTTGTAGACCAGGCTGGCCTCGAACTCACAGAGATACACATGCCTTTGCCTCCTGAGTGCTGGGATTAAAGGCATGTGCCACCATCACCCAGTTCTCTGGTCTAAATTCTTGTCTTTCATATTTCCCATTTTAATCACCACCATTTCCATCATCGAGTTTATTAGTTTACAAATATTAATTTTAGCTCTACTATTGCTTCTACGACATGCATCTAATTGGTTGTGGCAGTCATTTCATTTTTACAATGATATATTGGAAACATGCTTTAAATTCCAATTGAGTTATTACTCTTCTTTGTCCCTTTGCTCAGAGTCTCTGTTACTTCACATATGGATTTTTGACAGTTAAAGATTTCACTTTTGGATTTTAATATTCTACACAAAGAGTTGAGGAATAATGTTATACATCATTCTCAAAAGCAAGCCCTGAGTACCAGACCTATCTCTTGGTTTTACTTTGGTTAGCAGTTTGCCTGCATATCAAGGCAAACTTTTTTGATTCCTTTAGAGACAGAAGGTTTCACAGAACACCGCAGTGGAATATGACAATAAGAAAAACACTCCACTGTCATGTCTGAGCAGACACAGGCAAAAGACACTGCAAAAGTCACAGGAAAACAAACAAACATGTGTTCCGACTAACATGATGAAGTACTCAATAATTAGTTATCAGTGAACTCTAATTTACCCCTCCCAAATCCTCGATAAGTTTAAATATCCCACTCCTGAATGTCCGCTATCTTCTGAGAGAAAGCAATTCAATCCAAGTGCCTACTTGAAAGCATTCTTGCCAGAAGTAATCATAAGTCTATCCACAGTAACAAGCCCTTGTCAACACCCTCTTAATAAAATATCCTGGAGTGCCCCATTCAATACAATGAAAGTAAACTCGACATCACTTGACTTGTTTATTTCCTGTTAATCTTGGACTGGTGTTCATCAATATGAGTGCTAAGATACAATTCTTTGTTTACTCAAATGTTTGATATCAGTTGAGAATGCCAGCTTCAAAAAAATATAAAATCTGTCTTATAGTGGTTTGCATATTTATAAATCGAGTTCTGTCTCCATATAAAGAAAACTGGCCTCTTTACTTTGATTTATTGTTTTATTTATTAATATGTTAATATATATTTTAAGCAAATATATATATATATACATATGTAATAACAATAATCAAAGAAGAAAAGGCCATTAATTGTTGCATCATTATAGGAATTCCATGAGAGGCCTTAACAAAGGATAACAAATGTTTCTTGGGGAAGATTCATAATACAAAGGCACTCTGTGTTCTTCTGCTCTGTGGGCACTGGGAGCTGTGAACCAAATTCTGACCACCAACTAAGCTAAAGGAGAAAAAGGGGCTAGCACATTTCCTGTCTGTGCTTATAGTACTTCAGACCACATCCCGATGGTCTAGTATCTAAAAGGTTATTGGCCAAATAAATTCCCCAACACTTAATTTGAAATAAACTGAAGGAGGGGGCCTGGGAGACATTTGAAAGAAGGGAAGAGAAGTAAGGAAGTGATGTAATTTTGTAACAAATTAAAAATTGAGTTAATAATAAAAAGAATAAATAAAAAGAAGAAAGCAATATCATAGATCCATCCTTAAAAGTCTTGGGGACCCACAGGCTTCGCAAGTCTCTGTGCTGATTCTCACATTTCTTTTTAAAAATCATTTTGACCCAATATTCTTATGACCAAGTGGTTACTACAGATCTTTCAGACATAACTTCAGATTTATATACTGAAAGAGAGATAAAAAAGAATATATTCACTTTTAATAAGTGATTTCATTTCTTTAATGTTCTCTTTCCATTCTGCCACTTTTCCATTCTAGAAAAGCTGTGTGGTATGCACACCTTGTATTCAGTGAGCAGATAAGTTGATTGCTGTAATTGGCTAATATTCATGATTTACCATGAAGGATGAGAAAGAATTATAATAATATTTTGTCTAAAACCTTAACATAGCTTCAAGTTGTCTCGTAGAATCAGAATTTTATTTTAAAGGAAGGCCAATAATTACTTTTGATTTGACATTTGATATGCCAAATGGATTTGAATGATATACTCAATGCTTAATAACTTTTCTCTGACCTAGTCATTCTAACTTTAATGAGAAAGCGTAACCACACCTATGAATGTATTAGAGGGGCTTACAGGCTGTGATGTGACTGACTGTTGGGAGAAAGGTCAAGAATTCGGTAGTTGTTTAGTTCAGGAGACTGGATGTCGCAGCAGCACCAGTATAGTGCAGGAGTCCCAGAGAGTTCTGAGAGAGCTGCTGGACCCCAGGCCACATTGGAACCCTGGAAAAGTAGGATCTGAAACTAGAAATGGAATGTGATGGCAAAGTAATAGAAGATCTTGCCCGCAAGAACAATGGCAGGTAGGCAAAAAGCAAAAGCTTCCTTCTTCTATACCTTTTATGTAGATTACACCATAGTGTGTGGCCCAGATTTCCATGAGTCTTCCCTTCTCAAATGATGCAGTCAAGAAAACCCCTCACAGGCATGCCCAGATGCTTAACTACTAAGGTTTTGATTCTAGATGATATCAGGTGGAAAACCAGGATTAGCCATCACAGTAAACAAATGTTGGAATTAGCAAAAATATCTATAGGATTTGGGGCAATAGTTCTATTATATCATAGCAAAGTCAAGAACTTTGGACAAGTTAGATTAGCAACCCTTCAAAAGAAATAACACAGGGTAAAAACTAACTTAATCTATCAAATTGTACTTCCTTTCCTTCCTTTAGCTTGCTCCATGGTAAGAGGATTCTTGGTAGCTTTCAAAAGTATCATTGAAGCATCACCTATCTTAAATTTCTTCTCTAAAATAAAAGAACATTTGTTTCCTGGAATAATCCACCTCTTTTTTTCAACCTGAGAACTTTCAATTTGTCTTCTTCTTTCATATATTTCTTTTATAATAACCTGAAATGTATTCCTGCATGTTACACATTATTTCCTACTGTTTTTGAGATGTCTGAAAAAAAAAGTCCGACTTATTAGAGACACCCTTCTGGTGTTTTTGAGACGTCTGAAAAAAAAAAAGTCCGACTTATTAGAGATAGAGAGGTCCTCTGTCTATATGTTGCTTTTATTGGTGAATGAATAAAGAAACTGGTTTGGCCTATAGCAAGGTAGAACTTAGTTAGGCAGGAAAAACTAAACTGAATGCTGGGAGGAGGAAGGCAGGGTAAAGAGAAACCATGGAGCCATGGAGACAGACACACTGAAACTTTGCTGGCAGGCCACAACCTTGTGGTGATGCACGTGGTGATTAATCTTAATGGAGGTGGGTTAAATTAGATGTAAGAATTAGCCAATAAGAATCTAGGGCTAATGGGCCAAGCAGTGATTTAAATAATATGGTTTCTGTGTGGTTATTTTGGGGCTGAGCTGCTGGGCGCTC
>JAQHUG010000057.1:8000456-8011760 GCA_028555095.1 Dicrostonyx torquatus | reverse complement strand
CTGGTCTACAAGAGCTAGTTCCAAGACAGGCTTCAAAAGCTACAGAGAAACCTTGTCTCGAAAAACCAAATAAATAAATAAATGAAGTATTTAAAGATACAGTAAAAGTAATAAGAAATGCTGAGATACAGACAGAGCAGAACTTACCACACCACTGCACTGTGAAACTAGAGAGAAATGGCCTAATGTCATTAGAGCACCATTGTTAATACACCCAGTCACTGTTCAAAAACACGTACTAGCTCATCGTTGCCCTGCTTTAGAGAGTGTATATGAGTTGACTGTAACATTTTCCAGGTGGGCTTTAACTGGACCAGTTTTTCTCTGCTAGTCCTGCTCTCCTTAGTAATTTTAAGTCTGTAGTTCCTGAATGAGCAGCCGCCTTTTTAATGCAGTTCGCATTCACTTGTCCCGAGTGTCTTGTCCTTTCCTGGTGTCTGCCGGGCTCTTCATTCTTTCTTCCCATCCAGTACACACTCTTGTAATATGCCAAGCTGAGTCCCCAACAAATGTCTCTCTTTTTTACATCTATGCAAAGTAGTTTTGGCTAATCAGCTTTTAATGGTCCATAAGGGCTAAAAGGATTGTTATCCTCTTGTTTTTTCACAGCCTCTGAGCATAAATGTTTTTCTGTGAGAAAATCCCGCTTAGTAATCAATAAAGTAATATCAGCTTCCAAAACAAAGGAGCCAACACAACCTGGCTTCAAAAGCCGTTTGTGAATTCTAAAAAGGATCTGAACAGTTCACGAGCTGGTTGAGCATTGCGTTAGGGCCAGGTCTCGGGGAGCTTTACTGGGAACTGAGCCAAACAAGGGGAATGTTGGTGTTGTCTACCCTGCAGAATGAAGGATGGTTGGTGTCAACTCATGAGTCAACAAGAAGCTAATCTTTAATAAAAGATATTTTGTGTCATTACTATCTATATTGAAAGGTTCCAGGTCCCCATCGGTGACTATTTTTTAGAGAATGTAACTGTGGTCACTGACGCATTTGACTCACGAGATTTGAAGAGGCTGCCGGTCCTTTTTTTCTGAACTAGTTTTCTGTGGTCACTGTTGTAAATTATCACAAGTTATTTGTCTTAAAGCAGCATGTAATTATTGTCTTAGACTTCTGGACTGGCTGGGGCTATACAGTGAGTTTCTAAGCCAGAATGAGTTACAAAGTGATTCATTCTCATAAAAAGGGAAGGCTGGAGAGGAAGAGAAGGGGGAAGAGAAGGAAAAGAGGAAGGAGGGCGAGACAGAGATGGGGAAGGAGGGAAGGCAGAAGAGAAAAACAGACATTAAATGGGGAGTAGATATAAAGAGTCACACAAGCAAATAATCAGACCTAGCCAGGAATTTGCTTTAAATGAAGTACATAATATTCAGGTTGCTTGTTTTCAATATGGAATAAAGTCTCATGTCATTCTGCACACTGAATACACCATAATCCATAGGAAATTCTTTTATGACCTGACAATACCTACCTGGAAGCCACTCTTACTCTTTCTACCTTCCCTGCAGTGTTCATCAACTTTCCGTCACAGTCTATGCACAAGCTGGCTTCTCTGCCCCATGAATGTTCTATCAGAGAATGAAAAACAAATGGTTTACTTTGCCATCTGAAGTAGACAGATGCCCCAGAAACCTTACCAGTAAATCACGGGTCTCATGGTAAAATATAAAATAATAGGAATGGATCAATTCAAGATGTAAGAGTTGGATAATAAGAAGCCTAAACTAATAGGTCAAGCAGTGATGTAATTAATATAGTTTCTATGTGATTATTTCGGGTCTAGGTGGCCAGGAAATGAACAAACAGCCTCTGCCTACAAGGAGCTACTCTATAGGAAGGTATTATGGAATGAAAATTAGGATTTATAGAGGAAGAGGTAATCAAACAATTGACTACACAGAAATGGAAACGAATTAATGTGCACCGAAGGTGTGTAGAATATCTCTCAAGTAAGCTGGACTTAGTTCTGTGTGGTTTGAAGGAACAGAGTCATGAAGGAGATTTGATAACACACAATGGACTGAGAGGACCAGGCAGTCGCTGTTGTACAAAGCTTCAGGGACTGGCATGTTGACTTATCATCTCTACCAGAGAAGGGTGTGTTGTCTGCTTGTGACAGCATTGTGTCCCTGCATTCACCCAGCAAAAGGCCAGCTATGTAATTTCATTCTTTGAAAATTTCCAAATTTGTTTTCTAGAGTTAGTGATTGCTATTCTATTTATTAAAGGACATCTTTCTTTCTTCAATTTGTTCACTAGGGTTTTTTTTTTTTTAAAAAAACACTTTATCAGAAATAGCATGCATAGTCTTCTTATATATTAGGCATTAATATACTATACTATGTTAATATAATGTGTCATATAATACTTAAATTATCTGAGATTTGATCAACCAAGGAAAACATTTCAAAGTTACAACTGTACCATCTGACATGTCCCAATCTTTTATCAGCAATTATTTAATGCTTGACAGAACAGAATTTTTTAATGGAAGAAAGAAAGCAATTAAGACAATTGAATGTAGAGAAGATCCTGCTTGGATCTTGGATCAGAAAGAATATTTTAAGAGATATTACTAGAAAAATTGACCAAATTTGATTAAGTTCTAAATATTGAAGAATAATATTCTCTAGGTTAATTTATTGGTTGCAAACAGCTAAGAACATAGTCTTCTTTCAGGTAAATACAATTTTATATGCTTAGAGGTAATTTGACATTCTTAAAAAAAAAGTGTTCTCAAGTGACATTTATGAAGACCAGCAAAAGAGGATTATATGTATACATATCCTATGAGTGTGCTTATATGTTAATGTAAGCTATATTAAGTATATGAAACAATGCTAAAGCCAATGTAGTAAATACATTTTAATTGGGACGTTTGACATAAGAGCATGTACAACATTCTCCATACTGTTTGGCCACTTTGATACAATGTTAAATTTACAGATGCAAATTTTAAGAAAAATTTAAAAACTGTTTTGACAGAACCGGTAAATAACTCAGTTGGTAAAGTGCTTTCCATTAAAGCAATTGTAATGTAAACTTCAGATCCCCAGTACCCATGTAAATGCTATGTATGTTGGAGCATGCTGTTTTTTTCTTCAGAGTTGACAAGTGTAGTTAGGAGGATCCAAAGAGCTCACTGAACAATCATGTTCAGATCAGAGATCCTGTCTCAAAAAATAAGGAGGAGAACAATTGAGAAAAGATACCTAGCCATGACTCCTGGCTTCTATACTCACAATGCATATATCTGCATACATGCATGTGAGTACAATTATCTAGGCTATGCTATAAAAGTAATTGTGAATAAAAGTGTAGAAAAGTATTCAAGAAGTTCATTTCGCCTAGTGGTCTGGGAAGACATGGCCATGAGACAGACTATGGAGGGACAGAGACTGTAGCTGCACACTCAAGAAACAGGTTCAAGAGAAACGGACAGGATTTGACTAGGGATTCCTCAGCGGGATGAGAAGAGGACAACATAAGCATAAAGAAGAAAACCTGATTGGACTAGTGTCACTTTCAGATGTGAGTGTCTTAAGAAGTAGTTTTGCAGAGAAGTGGGCAGTGTAGGCTTTATTTGGATCTACAAGCTCCGGAAACAGAGCGGGGTGTCCTAAGCACAGACTGAAGGAAGGAAAGGAAGACAGTCTTACAGTATCACAATACTTCAGCTTGGGCAACGAGACAAACCACAACACTTGTGAGGACAGGGGTAAGGTGAAAATCCAGGAGGCTTTAAGAATTTTCCAATAGACACAACAGAGCAGTAATGCGGGAGAGAGGTGCCTCTGAAAATCTGACTCTGTGACTGTCGAGGCCCTCATGCTTCTGAGTTAGCACTGGGGAAAGAGAAGGAAGGCCCAGTATGGAGATTGAGAAGAAATATTGAGAAGGTTAAATTTCTGGAACTGTTGCTCATGTATGGCTGACATGAGACTTTCCAAGAAGAAAGGATGTTGATGACTTTCAATGTATTTGTCTAGGTTCAGATGAAGTGTAAGAAACATCTACGAATTTCACTAGACTTACTCAGCCAGTCACTTTTTATGCTGCCCAGAGAGGTCGGGAGAGTAAAGTGGGGCCAAGGACAGAGAGATACCCCATGAAATCAACTATTCTGAAGAAGATCTACTTTGAAAAGGAGGGGAGCAGTTGAGTGGTAGGTGATGCTGAGGTAGAGATTGTATTTTCAAAACAAGCAATAGAAGGGTTTGTAGGTTTGTGGTTGTGATCCAGTAAAAGGGGGAAAGATGAGGGATGTGAATCTTCTTGGCACCATCCGTTGACTTGAAGCTCGGAGGCAGGCAAGGGAGAGTACTTAGAGGGAATAATCCAAGTGCTGTCACATTTCTGAAGAGTGCGAATACAGGCATTACTTATCATTTGTCTTGGAATGTCTCTTTCTAGATCTTAGCTGCCAAACAGACTTGGGGAAAAAAATCATGTCTCCTTTTTGAATAGAAGGTTGTTAGACTCTGTTGTCTCAGGTTTCTGTCCTGCCTGGTTTCTGAAGCCATTAAGTCCCAAAGAAATCAGACAGAGGTCTACATTAATCTTAAACTGTTTGGCCCATTAGCTCAGACTTCTTATTAACTCTTATAACTTACATTAGCCCATTATTCTTATCTGTGTCAGCTACATGGCTCAGTACCTTTTACAGCAGCATAGTTACATCTTGCTTCTTCTGTATCTGGACAGGACTGCAGAGGGAGCTTCCCTCTTCCCAGAATTCTCCTGTTCTCATTGACCCACCTCTACTTCCTGTCTGGTTGTCCCACATATACTTCCTGCCTGGCTACTAGCCAATCAGCATTTATTTAAAACATAATTGGCAGAATATAGACAATAGTCCCACACCAGGACTCACTTTCTTATGTCAGATAATGGCTTTACTGAAATGAGTGTGTTTAACTCATTGAAATATTTTCCTCATTGATGATAACTTTACTCCTTATGTCATGTTTTAATAGCTGTGACAGAATACCAAATGAGAAGCAGTTTACAGCAGGATGAGTTTATTTTGACCAACAGAGGAGCTATAGCTGGTTATGTTGTGCCCACAATGTCTACTGGGAATCAGATGATGGCTGATTCTCAGCTAGCTTTCCTTTTTATTTATTACAGTTTCACAGCCCATAGAACTATGCCATTCACATTAGGGTAAATCTTTCCACTTCAACCAAGAAAATATTAGACCTGCCTAGAGGTTTACCTCGTGAATACTTCTGAATCTTGTCATTGATATTACTCAATACATATGACCAGCGAGAATACTATTAAGTTAGCTCCTGTGTTTTGGGGGAGGTGACACAGTATTGGTTAGTATTTGATTTTTTATTCAGGTCTCGTATAACAAAATACAGCAGATTTGTCTTATATATTTTTGCATTAGATGACAAGTTATTTGTATAAGAAATTCTCTTTTTTAAAAAACATGAGAAAAATCTTTTGAAAGGCTATAATTTGTTACTAGAACATCATTGATACTACAGTAATCTTTTCCTCTAGACATTTCTAGTAAACAGAATAGAAAACAAATTTATATCATTAAGAAAACCTCATCCTTTGATAATATTCTATACAATTCAGAGAATGATCTATAATAACTATAATTTTCATTTCAAATGGATGAGTTTATTAAGCATATAACAAGTAAAAGTAAAGGAACAAATGGCAAGAATATATATATATATACACAGCAAATGGATAAACAGAAAGCCAATCACTTTTAGCATCCAGCACAGATGGTTGGAGTAGCCCTATTTTTTAAAAAAAATTAAATTCACCTTTTTATAAATAACTTACAAATTACAAAATTACACATATAGAGTAATATAGTATTTCAAATAAGCAGTGGGCCAGATTCAAAATTTATACATCTCAATGAATTTATACACAATCAGAACTGAAATTCTGAAGCCGTAAAGCTCCATTTTAGGCTTTACAGTTTCACTATGAAATAATTTTTGGCTTTTTATACCACACACACATACAAATAAAAATCATGACAAAGTTAAAACTTCTAGAAAACAACTCCACTTAGAATGTATATTAAGTGAGGCCACATAAATCTCAAAAAGAAAAATAAACTATGCATGTTCTTTATTATATGGGTATTTCAGCCTATAATGCATATACACCCACACATATACATGCAAACAAATGTACATGTGATAATAATATAGCAAGTCAAAGGAAAGCAAGGAAAGGTAAATTAGGTGATGAGGAAAAGACAGAACTCAGGTACAGGGCATATGAGTCATAAAATAGAATATAAGGTTAATTGAATAGCTCTATCAAGAGAGTAAATAAAGACAATTCCATCAAATCAAAGACTAAAAGCATTGAATATAAATTACCTGGAGAAGCCAGAGAGGGAGCTAGTTTGAGTTCCCAATCAAGCTCTTTTTAACCATGTACGACTTTCCTGTTCCTTGTTCTCAGTGTAAGGTTATTTTTATGCTTTGGAAAGGACAATAGTAACTACTATTGGGAATGGTTCACATTCAGATACTTTCAAGTCCATGATGTTTTTAACATCTGTAGTTTGCTGCTTTCCTTTATCTCTGTTACAGAGATACAGAATTTAGGAAAGTGTGCTATCACTTTCTCCCTCTCCCCAAGTCTGGTTTCAAATATGCTTAAACAGTGTGTGGTAATTAACCAACATAGTATCCATTACATAAGTGTAAACTAGTATGTGATTGTAGGTACTGTACTATTTTCTATGTTTCTAGAATTTACTAAAATCACATGACTGAAAATTGATAATGATAGGATATTTCTCATGTTAAATGTTCTTACCCCCAAAACAGAACAACAGAATAATAACAAGGAAACACTGGACATGTTGGATGGAGATGTCTGTTCCCTAGATTGTTGAGATGATATCATGTGTGCTTACATATCATATGTCCAACTTTATCAGTTGCATGCAGTAAATATTCTCAGATCCTAAAATTCTTTCTTTCATTTTTTGAGATTATAATATAATTAAACCATTTCTCCCTTTCTATTCCTTCTTCTAATCCCTCCTGTACATCCCTTCTTGTTCTCTTTCAAATTCATGGCCTCTTTTTCATTAACTGGTTTTACATATGCATATATATATGTTTATATGCATGTATGCATATATACACACATACCTGAATACAACTTTCCCAGTCTGTATAATGTTACTTGTATGTATTTTCAGTATTGATAATTTGGCATTGGATTACAAGCTGGTGTACTCTTTTCTGGAGAAAACTATTTCTCTCACTTTAGCCTTCTTTAGTTGCCTTTAGTTCTTTGTGTACAACCCATCACCCATGTCAGCATGTCTGTTGTTGTTGCTCTTGTTCAGGTCATGTTTAGGCAATCATGTAGGTGATATCTTTTGGGTGCAGATTCTAATTTTCCTAGTAGATACAATCTCATAGCAACTCCTGGATCATCTGGCTTTTACAGTTTTTCTATTCTTTCTTTAAAAAAAATAAATTTAATTAACATTTTTTTCCATTTCTTTTACATCCTGACCTCAGTTTCCCTCCCTCTCTTCGTATTTCCTTCCCCCCTGCCCAGTCCCATCTACTCCACTCCCCATCCACTCCTCCTCCATCTCCATCCAGAAATGGACAGGCTTCCAATGAGCTTGAAGAAAACATGGCACAGCAAGTTGAGGTAGGACTGAGCTCCTCCCCCTGCATCAAGGCTGAGCGAGGCAATCCAGTATGGAAAACAAATTCCCAAAAGCCAGCTAAGTTCCAGGGACAAGTCCTGATCTCATTGATAGGTTCTTTACAAACAGACTAAACGACACAACTGTCACTCATATACAGAAGGCCTAGGTTGATCCCATGTAGGCTCCCTAACCGTTGTTTCAGACTCCATGAGCTCCCAGGAGCTCAGGACAGCTGTCCCTGGGTTCTTCCTTCATGACTTTGACCTCCTGACTCATACAATCCTTCCTCCCTTTCTTCAAGAGGGTTCCCAGTTGCTACCCTTTCTTACATGATAATCCCTGAGCCTGAGGTTTGCTAGGTTTATTGTAAATATCAAAGGGCTCCACAACTCTGTATTTTTATTGATTGATTGATTTTTTCTCTAAGAGTCTCTGATGTCGCAAAGAGAAGTTTCCTTAACGCGGGATAAGAACTACATTTACCTCTAGATAGAAGGAAAAATACTTAGAATGTTGTTAAGGATTATTCTGTTGTAGTACAGTGGAAATTGTAGGTTTTCATCCAAGATCCATGACTCATTAGCATAGGCTAGGTTTCCAAGGACTATCATAGATTTTTTTTTCCCTGTTTAATGGGTCTTAAGTCCATTGCGTGCTGTTGGTTACTACCATGGTGAGCATGCCACTACTTGACCCTTGACATTATTATGCCATGCTTGTTGTTGATGTGTTTCATAGGTATCATAGCTGAGTAGGACTGTTGGTTGCTTTCCTCTTTCAGAGGCTTATGTGGTCCCATGAAAGTTAGACCTCAGGAAGAAGGTGTTCAGATCTGTTCCATCTCTCAGTCTTGCATCTGAAATGCATGGCACCTTCAGCAATAGGGACTTACCTTCTACCTCTGATGGGCAATCAAGGAGAACAGCAAGAACCTGCAAGCTTTGGGGAATCTCTTGAACAATCTTGACCAACAAGTCAAATAAAGATTCTTCATGCTTAGTCTTGGGGATTTTATTCAATGGTCTTTGGCTCTTGGAGAAAATATTTTTAGCTGAGATGAGGAAATTTAATTTAAACTGTATATGTATATTATATGTATTGCAGGTATTTTACGTAAATAGTTAATAATATGATTTCTTATCACCTTTTCAGATATCCTTACTGTTATTTTATGCTCCTCCCTCCTTTTGTACTTATCTCTCTCCACTAACTAAAGTCCCATCTTTTCCCCATTAGAATCCTTTGTACCCTGCTATTACCCTCTTTATTGCTCTCTCACCCCTCAGCACCCTAGTGCAGAGATTTTTGTATGCCTAATATACCTCGAAGCTGTTAAAAGGAAATAGTTGTGAATTTATAATGATATTTCCTAGTCAAATTCAGGACCAGAAGTTGCACAGCTTAGAGTCATCAATCTTACTAGCAATCCCATTTATCTTTTATGTCAGAAATTTAAGTCTTAATATAATTAGCTGCACAATTATTTCCAAAATAACACAAACAAAAAGCTCAATATAACAACATCACTCTAGTCCTGTGATTTCCCCGAAAAGCTGTTTTTTTTCAATTTTTCTGACCTTCACTTACGTTTTGATAGCAATGTTCAGTTGAAATTATAAATCTTAAAGTCACTTATGATTGCTCTCCTTTTGAGTTGTATCAAATGCCAGATAGTTACAGAGTAAATTTTCATTTCCCCCTTCATTTTCATTTTTAATATTATATATTATTGAATGGTGAAATCAGAAACAGGTAGTATTCAAAGGGGACTGGGGAGATGGCTCAGTGATTAAGTGCACGTCGTGCTCTAGGGAGGACCAGGGTTTGAATTCCAGCACCCATTAATGGTGCTTCACAATCATGCGTAACTGTAGTGACATTGCATTTGTATTTTGATAAATAAAGCTTCCTTGAGGATCAGAGAAGTAAAATAGCCACACTGGCCAGCCTTCAAACCAGGCAGTAATGACATATACCTTTAATCCCGGTAGCCACACTAGTTTGCCAATGGAAACCAAGTGGTAGTGGTGCACACCCATAATCCAGAACTAGAGAAGATTATAAAACAGAAGGAGGCAGCTCTCAGTCTCAGTCTCATCCTGGAGGCAGGATCACCAGTTCAGACTCAGGTAGAGGTAAGGAGCAGTAGCTGGCTGTTTTGCTATTCTGACCTTCATGTTGAACTCCAATTTCTGTCTCTGAGTTTTATTAATTATGTTTTATGTAACTCCAGTTCCAGGGAGATCCAACACCTTCTTCTGAAGTCTTGGGCCCCAAGAATGAACATGGCATACATACTTACAAGTCATCAAAAGAGTCACACACCAAATAAAAGAAATTAATCTAATAAAAATATAAAAAGAGGTTATAAAATACAAGTTGTACAAAACGAATTCTAGTTTTTCTTCCCTTCAGTGTTATTCTACTCCTTTTGCAGTAGGTAAGTTTAAAAGATTCTGCTATCACTTACATTACTGTAAAAACAAACCATATGTGTATACAACAAACACAGACATACAAGTAGACACACGCACATGCGTGTCTGCCTCTTGCAAACATTGGCCTCTTCCCTAAGCCTTTCTCAGATCATCGATGTCCTGTTGTGTGCACTCTGCTCATTTTCCTTTTAAAATAAAATAAAATGTCACATGTCACATTTTTTTCACACTCCATAATGATATTCAGTATATGGCTAAAAGTTAAATGTTTAAAGAATAACTTTTATTTTTTCAATTCTGGCCTTTGTCTTAAGAATTTTTTCTGTTACTCTCTTTTGTTCTTGTGGGATTCTGTCAAAATTTGCTTCAGCTTATGAGTAAAACACTACATGTTGTGGGGGTATGTTCTATTCCCTTTTAGTTCATCATTGAAAGAATTATTTTCTTCTGATTTTCCAGAAAGACAGAATCAAAATACGATGCTTGTTCTTCCTCAGAGACCTTTGTATCTGATACTCATTATCACAAATTCCTCCATGGCACTTGAATCTCTCATTCCATCTGTTTAACATCCAGTTCTACTTCTGTGTGATGACAACATCTATCTTCTGGTCTGTACGTTGCTTATAATTTGTGAAAAGTGTCTTACTTACTTTCTGAAGAGCTTTTTCTAAAGGTTGCATTTTTATGTATGTTGAGATATATACAGTCTTATGTTTAAGTTCCAAAGTCTTTCTAATTTTTTCATGCACAATTTTTCTTAATATTTGAATAGCAAAGGTTTATCCCTGCTCTCAGTTCCCGAGTACACACATGTGCCTCCTGCATGTTTGCTTCAAATATATATTTAGGTCTGAGCTAACAGTTTTAGTATTGTAGGCTTTATTTCATGCAGATCTGTTGATTGAATTGATTCTCCTTGAATTTATCATGGCCAATAAATTTTAGACTTATGTGATGTGAAGTAGTTGGCAGGATATGTCTATTCTCATTGTAAAAAATAAATGTAAGCTCTTATTTCTCTTGCACACTTTTCACATTTCTTACCAATTTATTCTCATGGCTGATGATCTATCGTAGATGTTAATTGATACAGGCTTTTTCATGCAAACTACTACACATTGTCTAAATGGAAACCGGAGTCCTGAAATATATGTAGATTGAATACTAATGGAATACAGTAAGACTTTTTTTT
>JAQHUG010000057.1:7985804-7996653 GCA_028555095.1 Dicrostonyx torquatus | reverse complement strand
TTTTGTCAGTTTGAATAGGTATAAGTGCACTTAGAGTTTGCCAGTCTTTCTACATTTTGCTATACAGAGAATCTTTTAAAAGTAGACGCATCATTTATCTAATAGTGAATCTTCCCGTTCTTTACATGTATAAGCCTTAGCATAGTAAAATGATTGAAAGCACACTTAAGTAAAATTTCATGTTTTCTCTCTGTGAATTAATTTGAGTATATAATTTTTATATCTTAAAATCCCATTAGATTTGCCAGTGTAGCCAGAGGTGTGCATTATAAGAGTCATAATTACAACTGGATTTTCACAATGCTTAAAAAGAAGGACTTTAAAATGAAAAAATTGGATTTCTTAAATTGTTCATGGATCCATTTTTTTTTTTTTTGGTTTTTCGAGACAGGGTCTCTCTGTGGCTTTGGAGCCTGTCCTATAACTAGCTCTTGTAGACCAGGCTGGTCTCGAACTCACAAAGATCCACCTGCCTCTGCCTCCCGAGTGCTGGGATTAAAGGGGTGCACCATTACTGCCTGGCTTCATGGATCACTTTTTGAAACCACATTTTACAGCATTTTATTCTATTCTTTAGAATTTATTCTAGCCTTCAGGCAATGTATTTCATTACATGATCAGGGAAAGTTTTTTTCTTTCTTGGAAACTATGTATGTAGATAAAAGCTTTTATTCTGAGAAAAGTTGTTGCAACAGTGAGTTCTTGAGTGTTAAGATTGATTTCAAGCTATGCAGAAGTTTATATGCTTCCAATATTAGTTTTCTTGGAAAGTATGTTCACATAGCCTGCGACTATATCATAGTCTTACATCAGGTGACCTGTCCCCATGAGAACTGGTCTTCAAGTGACTTCAAATACATACAGCAGACAGTCAAGCCTAAAAATGAGCTTTGGATCTGGATGGAATGCAGAATTTCGCCTATTCTTCAGCAGAACTTTATTTTATTCATAGTCTATCTTTGAACTTTTAGTTTTTTTTTTTAAAAAAAAAACCAACTGGAAGGATATGCAAAGTGAAAATCATTGCTTCTGGATATACTGTTTGTAGTAGGAAAATTAGTAAGATTAATTACAAAATGTAAGGGTTTAAAAGCTTGCCAAAGACATCCTACTGAAGATCTGGGGATCAGACTGGGATATTGATTGGAGGGAAAAGAGAGAAAGAAGAAGGTTGGCAGAAAGTACCAGGTTTTCTGTTGATCGTGGATTATGATGGTTGCTTGGATACATTATGCTTGGATACATACTACTGCTGAACTGAACTCTGGCTTTTAAGTGCAGTCATTACAGAAAATGCTGTGCCAGATATTACTCAAAATCCTATTATACTGTCTGTGAGTGACTCTTTACAGTCTTTAAGTTAGAGTTTTGTCTTTTCTCAATGGCCTATAGAGTTAGAGATGTTGAATGTGAATGATAAATCTATTTTAACCTTGTACAAAGTCAGTGCCGAACCATAAGAGTGAGTTCCTATTTTCAAGTCTAAACTTTGTTCACAAGACAATAAAATGCCCTGCAAATGATAAACTGTAGGAAATAAATATGCCAGCAGCTGCCACCTGCGCTTCTTCCACTCTAGAGAGTGTTTCACCTTTAATAAAGACTTTTATCAAAATTAAGTTTTTTCCTTTAGCACACGGTTAAGCGAGGTGGACCTAAGGAGTCCTAGTATTGCAAGAGTGACATGGCTATTTATGTTTAGAAAATAAGTGAGTACAAAAACAGTAAGTAGTTTCTAGTTGTGTGAAAGTTAATTTCTCGTGAGGTCTTTATAAGTTGTGTGCTAGGTTTTAAAATTTTGACTTTCAATAGATGACATTGAAATGTGGCAGCAAAAGTAAAACAATGACTGGATTTAAAGACAAGTGTGTGTGCGTGTTCATGAGTACTTGTGTGCATATGTACATGTCTTCTGGCTCCCTGACCTCAGCTTTGCTAACTATAAAATATAATTTGTCTTATTCTCTTTTTCCTGTGTCTAGAAGGAGACTAGGCTGTGAACAATTGGGCAATACTATTATCCAACACCAATAAATACATTTCAATATTCTACTCTCAACTTGTATTCAAAACCCACATTAATAAAAGACTAAGGGAATGAAAAGATATGTAAAGTGTTTTACCACATAAAAAAGAAAATTGTCAGGCTTTAATATTTAAATTGCTAAATGTAGCTCATATATTCAGAAGTTGGGCCTTACTTTTAATTTTATAGTTATACTTAGCGCTATACGTGACTCTATTTTTCAATATCATTGTAATGCATTTTTCAAAAGAACAGTGTCCATCATAAGCATGCTTTATACAGTTATGAGAGACTCAGTGGTTATGTGTCATCAGAGACTGTCATAGAAGAAAACAAGAGCTACATAATCTTTTCTGACCTGTGAAAGAGCAGAGAGTGCCTGGCTCCTTTCCTGGGTAAATCATGGATTGTCCACTTCATACCGAAGCACACCAACTTGCCTTTAAATCTTCTCTCCTTTCACATCAGCTAATCAGTAAGGATCTCAGTCTATCTCATGGCGTCATAGGAAGAAATTTCATAAGTGTTCCACCCTTTATCTCCCATCCACACACCATTTTCTTCACACTCATTCCATATGCCTTTGATAGGAGACACAGACTTCATTTGAATGTGAATTGTATACAAATGTCAGGACTCATATCCATAGATAGTGCTAAAATTGTAGAATTATAAATTTGCTAAGAATTTCGGAACGTGAGTAGAAGATTTAATCTGAATGGCCTTAACAAGACTTACATAGTTCCATAAGGTATGATTACTTTGCAGTGTTACCAGCTCAGAAAAGGTTTTGTAGTTTCTTCTCTGCTTCTTTACACTAGGTGAGTGTGAACTCAATGACAGCTGTTGATTTTTGCTATCTGGTGACCAGATAATGAACAAATAAGGTTGGACTAGCCTTGACATTTTTGCTTCAGAGAATTCATAGCCTCGATTTTCTTTTTAAAAATTTAAAGAACAGAGTCTGGCCACTGGTAGGTTGCTCATTCATAGTCATGTGCACACAGGCCTAGGCAGTATTAATTAGCCTCTGGGATAGAGGCAGAAGCACAGCTAGAGGTAGAGGCAGAGGAAAGGGCAGAGGCAGAGGTAGCATTAAGAAAAGACATCAAGTTGGGAAGTGGATGTCTCTGGGTCGGTGGAAGGAGAGATGGGAGGCTTGACATGATCAAAATACATCATACACATGAGTGAAATTCTCAAAGAATATATACAGTTGTTATTAAAAATAGAAAAACATCAAAACAAAAGGAATTTTATTGCATTGGTGCTTATGGTTAAGTTAAAAATACACGTGCATTTCTAAAAATATTATATTTGTCAGAGGCCACTTCTCCTTAGCCAGTTATGGCCCTCAGTAACTTTAGGAACTGAATTCTCATCTCTCGCTCTTCTCAAATCCTCTAGGGCATAATTTATTATACAATTGCCTTATGTTCCACTTATTTCCCTTGCAATGCTTGCTCTGTATTTCACAATGGCCTATTTTCACATTTTTATTTCTGGGTTTGTGTGTGGGTATGTGCGTGTACACACAGGTACCCGTGAAAGACAGAAGAGGGTTTCAAATTCCCTGCGGCTGGAATCATGGAGAGTTGTGATGGACTGGATGTGGGTTCTGGGGACTCAACTCAGGTCCTCAGCAAGAGCGTTGCTCATTCTTTGCTCTTGAGCTATCTCCAGAGCTCTCGCTGTTCTGCTGTGTTTTAGAGAGAACGTAAAATCCTCTCAGGGGAGATACCACTGTCAGCACAGCTTGTAGAAGTGAGGAAATCCTGACGGCTTCATGATTTCCTTTCTACCCATTGTGCTGCCAAGTACCACACTCCTCTTTATTTGGCCGAGAGCTGCTTGTACTATGTCTTTCTGTGTTCCAGTTTGAACTTGATTCCTGACTCTACGGGACATGCCCAGGAATGATGTCAGTTGGGCAGAGGCACATCTATTTGTACAGAGTACCCGAGGAGGAAAGAGGGTCTTCAGAAACAAAACAGAGCAGCCCTTGATGGTATCTTCATTTTCTTCTACAAGCATCTTTTGGAAATGGCTGCACGTCAGAGGGTAAGATGACAGAATTTCAACCCTGCACAGCACAAACCCATCACATGGTGTGTGGTTTTCATTAAACATTCATCTAAAATATGGGCAGCTGGGTCAATCATGCCACTCATTTTATTTATTTTTATTTTATTTAAAAATTATTCATTACATTGTATGTGTGTGTGTGGGGGGGGGTGCCTGCCCATAATACACATTTTACATGTCACAGTAGATCCATGGAGATTAAGAGACCAGACCACTTGTTCAGACCAGTTCTTTCCTTCTATACTGTGGATCCCAGGCACAGAAATTGGGCTGTGAGCCTTTAACTGCTGAGCTATCTCAAAGCTCACCTCATTATTTTAAAATTCAAGGTTTTTCTGCCCATGGTGATAGCAAGGCAGTCTAAGGGACATCTATGTTAGTGATACAGATTTTTTTTTTTCTCATCATGTATCCGCTCTCGTTATTGCAATGCTAAGTTTTCTTTGGGCCCTTTCTCTCCTGTGTCACCAAGAGAGTGGGAAACACTGAAATCAAGGACTTGGTGTCTCCATGTGGCCACTGACTCCTGGAGAAGAGAAGAGACAATATTTCTCTGAGTTTGGTTTCGGTTCCTAGAATGATAGGTACCCCATCGAAGTCTCTTGTCTGACTTTTGTTGGTGAATCCACCGTTTCAGATCTGGCCACTGCTCTCAACCTCTGGATTCTGCTCTTCAAGGCTTTTTGTTAACTTTTGTCCACAGTTCAGCTTCATCTTGAACTTCCTCTGCTCCAGAGGTAAAAGTCAGTCTTAAATGCCAGCATGTGAGCCAAGCCAAGCCAGCTCAGCCTCGAGTCTTTGGATTTCTCAGAGTGAGGAGTTAGGGCAGCTCCTATTCTTGAGAAGGATCCAGTCACTAAGGAGTGAATGATCCATGGTGTTGAATGCCTTCCATATATTGAATCAGCTTTGTCCTACTCTAAAGTTCTTGCTGGCCAGATGCGCCATTGCTGGCAGTTAGTTTCTGAAGTAAGAACTACAGGGATTGTGCCAACCTGGAGGATGTTGCCCAGTGAGGCCTCTCCGACTTGTGATCAGAGCTTGCTCAGTCAGCACTCTCTCCTGCCAGCCTTTACTTCAACACAATCTATGTTATTAAATGCACTTCAAGGTAAAGGTGTTCTTTGCTTTATTGGGTCGACCCATAATTCTTTGGACACCATCAAAGGTACTTTATTTACATCTCAACCAACAATTATGCCATTGATATATAATATTTCTTTAATATTTTATATTTATACTCTCTTTTTATATCAAAAGGATTTTCAAGCTACATACCATTTTGAAATAATGATTGGGGTAGGTATCTTAGTTTGTTTCTTCTTTTTGATATCTCTAGCATTTCACTGGAGAGCTAGTATGTCCTCTCTAAGTCCCTGCATTTCTACTTGCATGCTACAGTCAGTATGTGGAGCCCAAATGGCCCCAAATTGGCTTGTCCTTCTTGGGACATCGACTTCCCATTAGCTACAGTGATTGATTCATGGTTAAGTACAGGACAAAAAGTAGGCCAATATTTCTTTAAGGCAGCAGAAAGAATATTGTCATCTTTATTAGAGAAGCAATCTAAGAAATTAAGTAGGGATTGCTGTGCCAAAGAAAGCCTCCTTTGGCTTCAATTATAGGTAGCGATTATTTACCTCAAATTGCATGAGGAAATCACAATGCATTCTATATATAGTCTTTACTGTAAAGTTTAAATATATTAAATAAATACAAAATGTCATAATTGGGGACACTGTGCTAAATATCATTTCTCTGTGTTTTCTATTATAGTGTCTCATAAATGTAAGATTTTCTAAACTGTTATTACAAAGTCTTTTCATTCTCTGAGGTTAGAAGATATTTAAACTTAAAGACTGCTCTCAATCTCTTGGAAGAGCATGGAGGCTTGCTTTGTTGGTGCTTTAACCTAGGTTATATATTTATCCCAAATGTGAGCTGTGGGTATGTAGGACAGGAGCTCTTGTCTTACATCATTGCCTAGATTTATTTAGTAAAAGATTTAGTTTAATATAAGATTTTAAAAGTGTGGTAAAAATTACGATTCAAACATCCATTTCGTTAACTAGCCCTGCCTCAATAGTTCATATTCTAACAAAGGAAGAAGGATTCTGCTGATGTGGAATGTCTGTCTCCTAGGAAGCATGGAGGCTTCAGCTGTAATGAATGAATTTACAAATCAACCATCCATAACTCGTACTGGCTTGATACAAGCTAATTTTATTTTGGTGCATAGATTCAAAAGCACGGTTTTGACTGGGAAGATTTTAAAAGGCAAAGTTTTGAGAATGTCAGAAGCCTGATCTTCATTTTTGTCGCACAATTCTGTTGTGGTTGAGGTTGGAAAGTAATATACTTTGTGACAGCTTGCAGGAGTTAAAAAATAAGTTGGATTTAGAAACTTTAAGTTTTTTTTACTGTAATATCATATAACAGTTGTTACACTGTAGTCTGTTGCTTTCCCCCTGTAGGACCATGGAAATATATTGAGAGTATCAGTTATCTAAATTATAAAATTTAAATGACCATCTATGCACCAAGTTATATATGTGACGAATTATTTGGGAAGGAAGCAGTGTGTTAAGAGATGACAAGGATAATACACCTATCTAAACTAGAGTTAAATCTATCACTTATGAACTGAATAAACTTGGAATTTTGCCTCAGTTTCCAGATTTAAGAAATGAACATTAGAGTTTTATCATAGAAAGTTGTTTTGAAAATAAGAAAAGATGGCTTTTGAAAATCATCCCATGCACATCTAGTTTATTTTGTTGGGAAACTGAGTCAATTTGAATTTAATTGGAAAATCAACTGACATTTTTTTAGTTCACTGTAGACTTTAAGCAAGCCTTCCAATAGTACTATTCAGGTGACATTTTATAGGATGCAATCAGCTCTGTGCCTATGACCCTTTTCATTAATCAGCACACACTCAAATCTGAAAAATTGAGCTCCTTTAGTTGCCATGCAACCTGCTTTTTACAGCTGAAATCCTAGGCAACGTTCCCATTTCATGCTCGTTCTTTATTCTTCCTTCCCTCTTCTCTTCCTTCCTTCCTTCCTTCCTTCCTTCATTTTTGCTTTTGTTTAGTTGCGTGAAACAGAATAGAAACAAATACCAGGCAGGGAGGAGTTACTTTAAAATAAACAATATTTCTTGATTTCCTTTTAAGTTTGCCCCGAGCTGTCACACTAACTTGTAAACTGGTTTGGAATTCTAAGCACATCTAGCCATGGAAACGATATTACTGTGTTTATTAGGTTTTTCAGCTCAGCCGGAAAGAGAAAACAAAATCAATACAACTCCCAAGACCCCTGAGATAAGGAATTAAATAGTCATAGTGTAAGGTCTGCACTCTGGAGGGACAACATCATGACACCCACGGCAGAGCCAGATAAAAAATAGTTCTCAAACAGTTAAAGTATATGTTTGGCTTCTTTTATATTTTTCATTAAGCACATCACAATTATTGCTTAGTATTTCTTTCCCCAAATCCCACATGCTCCCTTTTAATAAAACACTCCATATAACCCCTAAGACCTTCCTGTCTTAGTCGCCCTCCATAATATCAGTGCTTGAAATGACCCACTTTTCCTCCATATCTGGCTCACTCAGAGCCTTTTCCCAGGAAAGAGATGCAAGGGATTGAATCCTGCTATAGTCCAACAAATTATATGTGATTTTACCAACCAATAATTATTTACTGCTATATGGTCAAATTATGGAGTTGTGGTAACATCAAAGTGATGGATTTCAGGACACAAGTTGCAAGGCTTATCCTGGGGAGGGGGAACTAGCAAATTCCCACTCACCCCAGATAAGACACAGATGACAGATCAAAGAAAGAATTCCACCCAAGTCTGGGCTTGTTTACAAGAGCTGGTTGAGGTGAGGAGCTAAAGATGTTTGGGTGACCCAAAGGGAGCTACATCACTGAAAGAGCTCACTTCAGCCAGAGAAATAATTAATGAAAACTGTGTTCAGTAGGACGCTGTACACGAAGGACGGGCAGATATCTGGGCATGGTAGAGAGTCCCCTATGGCCAGCATAGGAGTTTACAGTGTGTAAAACCATGAGAACAGACTTGGGCAATTTTGTAACTTTTTGGCTTCTGAGCCTTGTAAGAACCTTTCTTCCTCCATCCAAAAAATATGATGTTTCATTCAGAGGAAATATCTATATAATACATCATAGATAAAAATCAAAGCAAAGAAGAATGTTTGCCTACAGGGGCCGCAAAACTCACCGAGTTTCAGAGCTGGTGGAAAACTAGAGGTGGAAGAGTGGTGACATCCAGTTTGCTATTCTGGGGCAGGCCTTGCTTTTTAAGGGCTGCAGAGCAGGCATAGACATTATTGTGAACACTCTACCAGAAACATAGATGAACACATTTATGCCTTTCCATGTCTGAATTTACTGAGTAATGATAAATTTACAAGGTTTTGTGGTTTTTCAGGGACAGCAATCTCTCATATAATCTTCCTACCTTGGTATTAAAGCCAAGGTGAAAGTAGGTTCTTAATCTCAATTACTAATATTGATTCTCACTGTAGTGAAGTTTTAAAGGATTCCAGAGGACTGAAAAAGGGTCTGTACTGGAAACATAATAGAGCTAACCAGTGCGGGAGGTAGCTGCTGCGAGAGTCACACTGGGGCATGAAGCAACAAAATTCTGGCAGTGATGAAACGCTAAACCTTGGAATTTGAGAGCTGGAAACACATCAGAATCAGGAAATGAACCAGTTCTAGTCCCGATGTGATGTGGGATTCCCCTCTGTATGCTGCAAATATCACTGGTGAATAAAGAAACTGCCTTGGCCTGTTGTTAGGGCAGAATTTAGGTAGTTGGGGAAAACTAAACTGAATGCTGTGAGAAAGAAGAGTGGAGTCAGACGAGAAGCCATGTGGCCCCACCGGACACAGACGCTGGAACTTTACCTGGTAAGCCACAGCCACGTGGCGATACACAGATTACTAGAAATGGGTTGTATTAAGATGTAAGAGTTAGCCAATAAGAAGTTAGAGCTAATGGGCCAAGCAGTGATTTAAAGAATATAGTTTCGGTGTGATTATTTCTGGTCTGAGCTGCCGAGCAGCTAGGGACAAACAAGTGGCCTCCTTACATCACTGATGGGTAAACACATAGACAAGGACTCGTTCAATTAGGTCATGTCAACAGTAGTGGATCAACTGAGTCAGAGAATCCTTGATCCTCAAGGTACACACCAAATATCAGATGACAGGCAGTGTTAGTGTTTGTCTTTTGATGAGGGTCATGTGAAAGAGAAACCTTTCTTTGCTCTGGGATGTCCAGGAAGTTCTTCAGCCTTCTGTGCATGATTTGTTTTTAAATACATCATTGTATGCCCAAAGCTTCAATTCTCCACAGCAGACTTACAAAGCAGCTCATCTTCTGTCCCTAGGCACAGGTCAGGCATCAGTCTGTGGGGCATGGGTGGTGCCTGGATGGTGGTGGTGTTTCTGGGTCCACTCAGGGGGTGTAGTCANCCTGGATGGTGGTGGTGTTTCTGGGTCCACTCAGGGGGTGTAGTCATCCTTCTCTCTCAAAAGAGAGTTAAAAGCTGGTTGTAAACTAGATTACCCTAGGGCAGTGCACAGACTGGAACAACAGAGCTTTGTATGATGTGGAGTAATGGAGACTGCAGCATAGCCCGATCCCCACAGGCACCTGATTTCAATTAGCTCAAGGGATGGCAAAGGTTAGCAAAGGCCTCCAGTGCAACCAAGCTCACTTCCTCTTCTGGCAAAGCAGAGACAATGGAGAGGCCAGCTCCCTGCTAGAGAATGGAGCCCAGATTATCATTTCTGTTTCCTCCAGCTGACTTCTGGTATAATTTCAAAACCCTTAAAAGGTTCCAACATACCCTCCTATAGACTATTCTTCCAGCATGGTGCAATCAGAAATAGAGAACTTATTAATATTCCCCCTATTTCTTTTTCCTGTCTATTCTTATAACACATCAAAATGAAATCTACACTAAGGGCAGAAAGTCACTTGATAGCATTCAGAGAAAAGTTTAAATGTACTTTTTCCTTAGACGAAGTCAGTAATTATCATAAAATATCTATGAAACAGAAGAGACAATGCTGCCTGTCTGACGTGTCTACGCTTTAAGCTGTATTTTTTTTTTCCACCAAGCAATGAAAGATCACAGCACTAAATCTGCCTTGGTTGTTCCCTAACAGCACACCTGAGGAAGATCAGTTGTTCTATTTAAGTCACTTAGTTCATTACTCTAAGAAAAGAGGACATTTGCAGCATAGCTCCTTTGGCTTGTAAAGAATTTACATTTCCCCAGGGTTCAGCACACACCCTGAGCTTCTACCTCCAACCCAGGACTTCTCTTCACATAGGAAGTTTGCTAGCGGCCACAAGACAGCTAATTTGCCTTGTAGCTATTCCTCAAGCCTGTGACTTGAGGTGAGATCATGAGTGTCTCTGACAGTTGCGTCCCACTGGTGTTTTGTACATGGTGGTTACATGTAATTTCTCATCTCCTCGCGGGTGCTTTCCTGGGGCTGCAAGGCAGAGAGCGATTTTCTCTCAATGTTGCAGTTCCTCCAGGCAGAGGCTTGAGAAGGAAAACAAAGCATTCTCTGCAGGCAGCATATTTAAAGCACGACTGTGTTAAAATAAACCGACTGGGAATTTAAACAAAATGAATCTCTCTCTCTCTCTCTCTCTCTCTCTCTCTCTCTCTCTCTCTCT
>JAQHUG010000057.1:7969394-7985742 GCA_028555095.1 Dicrostonyx torquatus | reverse complement strand
TGTGTGTGTGTGTGTGTGTGTGATGCAAGTGCTTACAAAAGAGTTACTTGGCTCTGAATGATTGCAGGTGGGAAAATGGGAGAGGGACAGAGAGGTCCAAACTAAGGGTCCATTTGTGATGAAAAACTTTCATGCCTTCAACTTCTGATTCTCCTGCTTGGTCTCTATGGATGGCCAAGATTGCTTCAGTCAAGCACCCTGGGATGAATGACCATGAAAATGGCCGTCAGTGCTCCAATTTGTGAAAGTACAGAGACAATTCAATCGCTGGGAAATGGGCTCTTCCAAGACTAAAGACCAACCTCTTTTACAGCAGAGGGCTGACTGAACTGGCTCTAACATTCTCTTCAGCTTGCCCCAACTTCGCACAGCTCCCATCTTGACTATAGGTCTCCTACTTCCTCTCTTAGAGAATTTGCTTCAGAAAATGTAAATTACATTTCTGCATCTGAACCTTCAGTTTTCACATCGACCCGTTAACCCGACAAGTGATTACAAGTTAATTCAAGAAAGTTCTTTATCCTGAATGTGTGCACATTTTCTGCTAGCTATTTCCATGAATATAGTAAACCAGCTATTTGCGTGGCACTTACATTATGTTAGGTGCAATGGTTTAATGGCAGAAGGTGCCTTGTAGTGTTGGGGTCAAGGGACACCACAAAGTCTCACCATGCAACAGAGCTCAAAGAGAAGTCTACCGCGGAGGGTAGGTGTAATGATTCTGGGGCACTTTAAGAGTGAGCCACGCCCACTCTTAAACAAGCGGCTTCATTCTCTCTCTGTCTCCATGGCTCTCTCGGGAGAAGGGGACAGCCTTCTCCCGTTTCCCCCTTCACCCCTTCTCTCTCCCTTCTACCCTCTCTCTCTGTCTTCTCTTCTGTCTTTCCTTCTTTCCTTCTTTCCTTTTCTCTCCTTTTCTGCTCCTTTCCCTCCATAATCCATTAACTTTAAACATATTAACTTTAATATCCGTCTGATTTCATGTTCCCGCCTCCCTGCCGCCGCTGCAGCTGCAGCCACAGCCACCTCCGCCACTGCAGATCTGACCATGCCGTCTCGAGGGGACCCCCATTTATTAATTATAACAGTAGGGGCGCCACAGAGGTGGCCCTGACGTGGGAGAGAAAGAAGGGAGGGCTGGGAGAGAAGGTGTTTGCTTCTGATAAGGGGATATACTCATGCACATAGAGAGAGTGCACAATTCGTGGTGGCAGTAGCAACAGTGTCACTCTTGGCTGTGCTGTTGGCGTGTCCTGCTGTCACCCTGTACTGAGGGCAGGCTAGTCAATGCCTGAACAGCAACATTAGGAACTCTAAATAATTTAGTAGTGGGTAAAAGGATATGGGAGGGTGATGGCAAATTACAAGCAAACGTTATAGCATTCGACACAAAAGACAATATTACATTAATGTTTTTGATATCTCTGGGGGATCCTGTAAACAATTCCCCAAGAATACTAAGGGATGAATGTGTATACAAACCTCCCACCCTGTTTCCAGTGTTCACAAGGCAACACTCTCCCTAATGGCCCAGGATACATCTCTTTGCATGTTAGCACTGAGAGAGAGAACAGCCCTCTCCATCTGTGGGAGGGCAGGGGTCCACACTTCTGATGGCCCACAATTAGCAAACACAGGTAGCTAATTACAGAGAAAAATATGCACAAATTTAGGACTAGCCAGTTATGCTAGACACACACCACTGATAAATGTGTTCCCTAATGTTCTCCAGTAACTTTCCATTGTTATGTACACTTGTCTAGGCTAAAAAATCCCTCCTGTAATTGGGTTGGAGTCAATCTTCTTCTTTTTCAAAACCTTTTTGGTGCAATTTCACTTTCAACTTTTCTAATTTAAGGCCCAGTGGAAAGAACCTGGAGATCAGAAATTGCTTCACGTGGCTGCCATCACAAAGAACCACAGACCAGGGAACCTCCAACAACAGAACACACCATCTGAAGTCAAAATGTCAAGATTACAGTCCTGATCTTCTGGGCCACTTCCGTGCTGCATCCTGCAGGGGTGTTTCCTGTGAGCATTCTTGGTATCTCATGCTGCGACTAAATTTTCTTTTCTCAGAAGGACACTAGACAGGTTGGATTGGCACCCTGTCTAATGAGTTCTTCCTAATTTACTCTCTCTTTTGAAGTCCTTCCCCCACAGGGTATGGTTCAAGGCCCCATCAAATGTCTGAATAGAATCCACAATTCAAATCAGATTATATACACTGCTTTCTAAGGTACTTAGGATAAGGGTTTCCTAGCAGACAACAGTTTTTAAGCAGACATAATTCAGCTCCTAACAGTCTCTATTTCTGTTGTGAATGTCTTTACTGGTTACTCCAGTGCAGGAACGACCCACAAAGGTTTCTGGGGGATAACAACATGTAGCCTACCCATTTCCTACAACACACACCAAATGACCTGTAGATAAATGACTATTCCCAGCGTGCAGCAACCATCAGTTAAATACATGGAGAGGGCTTGGAGTTTGAGCACTGAGATAGACCTACCCAGCAGGAAGGAAAATATTTAGGTTTAGTTGTTGTTTTGTTATCTTTATTCTTCAGTCTGAAGTGCAAACCAATGAATTACATATCACAAATGAAATAATTGGGTTGGAACCATAATAGACAAATTACTTATTTTCCAAAAAATAGACATGAGCTAGTGACAGTTAATATAGGTGGAAATTTGACATTCCCCTATTACTACGCTGTCAATCACACACGCAAATGAACTTCTGAAAGATAGCTTGCTGTGCTGAAAGTTATTTGGAGTTTACAAAAAATGAGAGTGCAATAGCTTCACATCAGGTTATATTTTACATCAGCAAAATGCAGACATTTTATAGTTAGAATAGAGTAATTCCATTATCTCAAGATATATTCTTGTGTAGGGTGTGCTATGTTATTTGAATAATTCATTTGATTCCTCATTTAAAAGATGGATAAAAAAACTATAAGCCAATTTATCTCATTAATAACCCACTGCCTGCTAAGAATTCATTTGTGATGTCTCAAATAAAATTATGAAAACAAACAGAGGCCTTCATGAATTAGGGATGGAGCACCTCTCAGAATGAAGAAACTGTCCTTGAACAAGCTAACATTAAAAGCCAGTGCTCCTGTTGCTTAGCTATTCTGGGCAGCAATAGGCAAAGAAATATGAACTTGGCTTTTGCAGTTATTTTGTTGGTTCAGATAGTTTCTGAAAATATCTGTAAAGACCCAACTAGCTCTCCACCTTATTTCATACTTGTTTTACATAATTTAAGTATATATGCTCTTCCAATGTTTTTTATCTTTCCCATAGAGATACATATTTTAGCACTGATGAGTGTAGTTTCTTATACTGTTATTGCTTGGAAATTTTCTTTTTGTTGAGAATTTCATACACACTGTATTTGTATCATTTCCATCCCAGCTTCTCTCCTTTCAGTTCCTTCTTTCATTATCTTTCATTACTATTGGAGGTTAAAGGCTACTGGTGCACTAAAGTCTCGATCCTCAGTCTGTGCCTTTCTTGGGAGACTATGGAGCCATTAAGAGGTGGGAACTAGTAGATGGACAACATTAGGTCACTGTTTGGGATGTACTCTTGAAGCAGGTAATGACACCCTAGCCCCTCTTCTTCCTTTTTTGTTTCCAAGTCCCCAGGAGGTGCATCACTTTCTCTGATACTTACACTCACCATGACACCCTGTCTAACCACAGACCTTGAAGTGACAAGTCGTTAAGATGAACATCGAAACATAATTCCTCGTAAGCTTTTTTCTTTTAAGTGGATTATCTCATGCATTTATTACTGCAGCAAGAAGCCAATTGACAGGTGAATTTTATTAACCTGAAATCTAAAATTATGTCTTTACATTCCAAGAAACCATCTGAGTATCCTGATTTCAGTGTTTGCTACACAGACTCTGCAAATCTGTGGCTATCTTCACTTGCCCTTGCTCTTCTCTTGTTCTGTTTTCCCAGAGTTCTTTTTCTTTTACCCACTGCACTGTTAGCCTTGAATGTTCTAGTTAAAGCAATGAGATTTCCCCCTTTACTCTTTTTGGTCTTTTATCTCACCTTCCTCAACCTCGGTCATTCACAGGGAGCATCATTTACATACCCACCAGTTTCTCAGGAGCAATGGACTCATTCCTTCAGTGTTTGTGGTGGGAACCAAGCACATCTGTTGTTTGAAGTGAGATGATTAGCCTGCCAAATCATGGGATAGTACAAATGTCATGAATTATCCAATGGAATTAGTAGAATCTCAAAAGAACCTCTAGCAGAGATCCATATTTTTCCCTTTCCTTGTCTGTGAGTGAAGGAAGTCCATCAAAACAGCGGCTTCAGATGATGGGAAAGCTGATCCTCAGAGGGCAGTTCCATGTCAGTTCGTATTCTTTGATTTACATACATGTGCATGTGCGTGCGCACGTGCGCGCACACACACACACACACACACACACACACACACACACACACACACCTCATATTCTCAGTCCTCTGACTGTGTTGTTCACGACTTAATGAGGAGACGCCAAAACTCTGTGTACTAGTTCAGTCTTTGAGTCAGCTCAGGCAGGAATAACCATAAGGCTGGGTGCCTTATAAACTTTTAAGTTGTGGAGGCCAAAAGTGGAAGAAGGTTCCAGAGGATACGCTGTCTCTTATGGCATACTTACTGATTCATAGACAGTCAGTTCTCACTATGTGCACATATGGTAGAAGGAATGAAGAAATTTTCTGGGGTGACTTTGATAAGGCATTCATCCTATTTGTGAGGTTCCACGCTCATCACCTCATCATCCTCAGAGACTTGTCCCTTAAAATAACATCATAGGGGAAAATTTTCAACATATGAATGGGGAAAGGGACCAACATTCAGTCTTCCAGAACATGCTTTCCTCATCCCTTTTACACACATATTTATAGACTGCTGAATAGGTAAACAGGACTGATTTGATCACACCTAATAGGAATCTTTATCTCCATTTAACTGCTGTCCACTAGTGGCCCAAGGGCTGCACCCTCTTCTTGCAAGACCTTCTCCTGCAGCAAATACACTCTCTTTCTATTTCCACCTCCCCTATGCTCTCTAGAATTAGCATCTATCATGAACAAGAAAGTTTCTTATTTTTTATTTCTTCTGTACAAGATTTTTATTTGTTCTGTAGGTACTTCACATCATGTACCCCAGTCACACCCACTTCCCTGTCCTTCTGTATCTGCCCTCCCAACCTTTGAGACCTACTGATGTAGGAAGTCCTTCTGTGTATGTGTTGCTTGTATTGGGTAATGAATAAAGAAGCTGTTTTGGCCAATGGCTTAGCAGAACAGAACTAGAAGGGGAAAATTAAACGAATGCTAGGAAAAAGAAGGCAAAGTCAGGGAGAGGCCATGGAGCCACTGGCAGATACAGACATGCTGTAAGTCACAGTCATGTGATGATACACAGATTAATGAAAATGGGTTAGTCTGGTGCAGGAGACTTGTCTGTTCAGTCAATCATTTTTTAAATAAATGCTGATTGGCCAGGTAGGAAGTATAGGCGGGTCAACCAGACAGGAAGTAGAGGCAGGGCGAGGAGAAAGTCTGGGAAGCAGGAAGCTTCCCTGGGATTCCCACGCAGATCACCAAGGAGGCAACAATGTAAGCTGCCCAGCTGAGAAAAGGTACCGAGCCATGTGGCTAACATAGATGGGTTAATATAAGTTATAATAGCTAGTAAGAAGCCTGAGATAATGGGCCAATCAGTTAACAACCTAATGTAGACTCTCTGTGTGATTTTCTTTGGGGCTTGCCCAGGCTGTGGGGTACCGGGTGGGACACAAACCCCAACAAGCAGGGCTCCCATGTTACATTAGTCTAGGATATAGGAGTTAGCCAGGAATACGCTTAAGATAATGGGCCAAGCAGATATTTAAATAATATAGTTTCTGTGTGATTATTTTGGGAGTATGGGCAGTCGGGAAACAAACAAGCAGTCTCCTACAACCTACTCCCACAACATTTATGACCTCCCCCCCAAAAAAATAAGCAAAATTAAAAATAAGATTACAAAATATTAGAAAAATAAAAATAATCAAGTCCAATTTGTGTTAGTTATATACTAATTGGTGTAAAGTCAAACACTCAGTGGCCGGTCCCATAAATAGAACTGAGTCCTTCCCCTCTTGCCACCATCTACAAGCTGTTCATTTCCTCAAATATACCCATGACAAAAACAATAATAATAAAAATAAAAATTCTTGTCCTATCTGGGACTGTTGATCCCATTGCCTTTATTCTTCATCTCACTTAGGTGCTCTGCCTATATGATCATTTTTTGTGCTACCCAGTCTACTTATATTCAACTCCTTAGAACTCTTTGTTATCTGGTGGGGGCACATGGATATAAAGAAGCCATGCTTAACTGCCCTTCCTTTAAATGTGTAGTGCTCTTCTAGCAGAAACAGGAAAATCATTGTAATTTCAGAGCCACCTGCTTACATCATAAAGCACAGGTCAGGAAAGCTATACTATCTGACCAAGTCTAAAAACATAAAATAACATTTGGATATGAAGCTTATATGAGGGCAGTGCTGATCCTTAAGCCTTAGTGATCTTTTTTTTCTTTTTTCTTTTTTTTATTGTTAAAAGAAAAATTTACATTTACTCCCCTTGTCCAAGGCCCTCCCGCTCTCCCAATACCCCCACCTCCCTCCCCCTGCTTCCTTAAGAGGGGCAGGATACCCTGCCCTATGGGAAGCCCAAGGCCCTCCCCACTCTATCCCGGTCTAAGAAGATGTGCATCCATATAGAATAGGTTCCCAGAAAGCCAATACCTGCAGAAGAGATAGGTCCCTGTGCCATTATCATTGGCTTCTCAGCCAGTCCCCATTGGCAGCCATATTCAGAGAGCCTGGTTTGGTCATATGCTCATTCAGTCCTGTTCTAGCTGGATTTGATGAGCTCCCAATAGATCAGTCACACTGTCTCTGTTGGTGGGCCAGTCCCTTACGGTCCTGACTTCCTTGCTCATCTCTTTCCTTCGTACTCTTAAATATAAGCACATAAAACCTGAGCAATCATAGCAAGTGATCCCTTATTGAACTACAATATAATGACTTAAAATTATTCCCCTGTAAAGAATTGCCAAATGTCACCAGTCAGATAAACTTTATGAATTTTTCTGCTTCTGTTAGAAGTAGCTCACAACATTATCAAAGGAAAGATTACAAACTGTCCTTTTGGGAAAAGTTTCTTGGTTCTGCAGCAATACATGTTGGCAAAAAATGTTAATTTTATCATATATCTTTGTAAAAATAACAACAAATTTTTCAAATATTTATCTGTTTTAAATATTACTTTAGATTGTGACATTTTTCATGTTCTTCAAAGGGTTAAGTACAATATTACATGTAGTAAAACAATTTATATATAATAAACCAAGATATATATGTGTGTATATATATGTATATACATATATATATATATACAACCAAAAAAAATGTGTAGTGTTCTGAAGAACATTAGAGTCTCCAAAAATTTCACTCTGCTTCTATAGCCACTTTCTGTTGTCACAGATAAGGATTTCATAGTTTTACTTTTCCATTCAAACCTCCAACATTTTCAGCATCAACTCATAACCTTGTCTTATGATTTTACAATGAAAATGTGAGAAACAGGTTGCCAGACATACTTGCCAGACCACCACTGCCACACGGGACATTTGTAAGGTCTTCTTATTCTTATGATTTGGATCTAAAATGTTCCCCAAAGGTCATGCATTGATCACTTGGTCAGCAGTTAGTGCTGCTGTTTGGAAATTTTAGGAGGTAAGAATAAAATGTCTAGAAACATCCCTGGGAGGATATATTTTTGTCACCAAAGGCATGGAGGCAAGAGATCACAAGGTGAAAACTCTGAAACTTCAAATCTGATGTGCGAGTGGTCTCCTGTATTTTGTATTACTCTCATTTGATGTGGGAGTTTTCTCCTGTATTTTGTATTGCTCTCGTTGGTTGAGTAGAGAGCTGCCTGGGTTGGCCCTTGGGTGGGCGGAGTGGACAGAGTGGAAGTTCTGGGAGGAGAAGAAAGGAGGTGAGTCGACACCATGAGGCTCCTGTCGGAGATGGAGGTACCTTAGGACCATCTGGTAAGTCACCCACCTCGTGGTGACATACAGACTTTTATAATGGGTTAGTTTATGAGGTGAGGGCTAGCCAGGAAGAGGCTAGAGATAATGGGCCAGTCAGAGTTTGAATGAATACCGTTCTCCTGTGGTTCTTTCAGGTGCAAGCAACCAGTGGCTGAGCGGGCCAGCAGCTGGGGGTTTGGGAGCCAGGCGGCTGGGGAACACAACACGCATCTCTCCCCTAATTACAACAGTTTGGCACTTGGGCTCTTTATTCAACCAATAAGAGTAATACAAAATACAGGAGAACACTCCCACATCACTCATTGGTTGAATAAAGACTCTGTCTGGCTTGTAAGATAGGTCAGCCCTTAGGTGGGCAGAGTAGACAGAACGGAAGTTCTGGGAAGAGAGAAGGAAGTGGGCCAGTCGCCAGGAGGCTCCCGACGCAGATGGATGCAGGTTAGACCTTTCCAGTAAGTCACCACGTGGTGGCTTACAGGCTTTTATAATGGGTTAGTTTATGATGTGAGAGCTAGCCAAGAAAAGGCTAGAGATAATGGGCTAGGCAGAGTTTGAATGAATGCCATTCTCATGTGGTTATTTCGGGTGCAGGTGGCCAGTGGCTGAGCTGGCCAGCGGCTGAGCGGGCCAGCGGCTGGCGGCTGGGGAACACAACACACACCTCTCCTCTAATTTACAACACAAGTCAAAATAAATTATTTGAAATCCTTTCTTTCTAAAAATAATTAATTAAAACATAATTACATAACTTCTCTCTCTTCCTTCCTACCCTTTCCGTGTCTGTTTCCTACCAAATTCATGGCTTCCTATTATTTAATCATTATTGTTACATATACATATAGATGAATAAAAGTATAAGTGCAGTCTGCTGAATCACTTCAGTATTGCCTGTATGTACGTTTCTAAGGCTCACCACTTGGTACTGGATGATCAATCAGGTTTTCCAATTGATCTTCTTTGGAGGGATGCTTAATTGTTAATTGGTTGTAAGTATTTTTTCTTAAAATTGAGTCTTTAGGATATTTATTTGGTCTGAGTGATGGAAAGCTAAACAACACAGCCATCTTTCTTTTTGCTCACTATACTGGAAACATTATGTGCCTATAATAACCCATTCCATCCATCAATGTGCGAAACTCCACTTCTACTTGTGTATAATCTGTTCCATCCGTCTATGTGCTAAGACTGATCTCTGGATTCCTTTATCTTCTCTATTAGTCCAGTGCTTATAAATGTGCTGATATAATATTGAAAGTTTTGCAGTGGCTTTATACTGTTTTGTGAGGTAGAACAAATCTCAAATTATTTCGTCTTTATTTTTTACTACTTTGAGGAAAATTTTCTCCAGTATAAGATTTATGTTGCTATTATTTCCCATACATTAAGTATTTAGAAATAAAATCTCCCAAATAACCTAACTAACATTCTAGCTTGATTTAATTTGTAGGTAGTATTTATGTGCTATGTGATATGTTTTATCTTCTCAAAAGTAATATTGCTCTTAAATTATAGCTATTTTAAAATTAAATGTATCATTAATATATACATATACACATATACATCATCTGCATAAGTACACACACATATATATGCATACACACACATGTTGAGCCAACTAAAAACCACCAGTGTTAATCAGGTTCTAGTCTTCTTGTGTGTTTGTTATTATGATTATTATCCTAATAATACCATATATCTCCTTTTGGTTTCAGGGAATTCACACTACTTATTCTTGGGCGTTAGCTGGCTCTTCTCTAGTTGTAGAACAAGTGCCTTTTAGAGTGAACCTCCTGCACGGTTTAGACTTGCAGCTCACATAATGACTGTCTCATTGAGAAATGGTTAAAACCGCTTGGGTTCCAACCTCAACTGATGCTGTTTTTCATTTCATAATTTTGGATTAATTATTTGTCTTCCTTATTATCTGATTCTTTCAACTCTAAAATGATAAGTCTAGCCTCTCATTATTTAGAGTAAATTAACTTGTGCATAAAATACTGATCATAAGACCCAGTACAGACAATAATGAGGGCTATTTCCTTAATGGTAGCAGAAAACATTCCCTGAAGTTCAATTGTCATTATTGCTGTCTGCTTCAGAACCAATGATCTTATGTTAAAGAACAACAAAAAGAATAAATGGTTGATTATATTTAATAAATCAAATCATTTGATGTATCCAAAGGATCTTATACACGTGATACAATTGTGGAAATTTCCTTGGCATAAGGAGTTGTTTTCTACTGTCTTCTAGTGATTCTAATAATGTCCAGTGAAATGTCTTTCTGTTTCTTGATGAATTTTTAATGATTCGTTCAGGGAAATAAAAGTCAGTATCAGTAAATCAATTAATGGTATAATTTTCTTTCTTGTTACTTTCCTTCCTAAAAAAAAGTTACTTGTCTTCCTAAATTTTCAGTACTAGCAGTTAAGGAAATGCATGGGGTCTTCACTAAACTGCCTCTCTAATGACACGCCTGCTTTTTGTCAGCATCAGTAGAAGGAATGTTGATTGTATCAACTCTCTGAACTGTTCAGTACAGGCCAGGAAGAATGCCTCAATTCCATCCTAGGGACACAGGCTTGAGCACAAGGGGAGATTAAGTACACCTGAAGAAGGAGAAACTGTAGAAAAATATCTAAATGTTATCATCTTCCTCACATTTGATATGATACTTCAGAACGATGCTATTTATGTGATATGAAGGCAAACTTTCTCATCTGTTTAGAGCCTACATAGCTGATCACATCATGCATTTACCTTCTATTCAATTATTTACCTATCTATATAATAAGTATTTGTTAAGCACCTATCATCTTCTAAGCAATAAGGAAACACTGTGTTATTTGCATATAAAGAAAACAAACAAACCAACAAACAAAAACAATGGAATTCCTGTTCTTGAAGAAATACACTCTGGTAGGAAATTCAGGATGAGCAAGTATGTAAACCATAGTGCCCAAGAGACTGCAGAGATGGTTAAGTGTCTGCTTCACAGATGTGAGGAATGGCGCCTTGTATCTACTAGTTTTATATGTTCATAGCAACAAGGGATGACTGGATTTACAGTCATGGTTAAGTATATACTCTATTACATGATCCTGCTAGAAGTACCTTATTCAGGCACAAAGTGATTTCAATTAGTTTCATGCTTCTAAATGAAGACCCTTTGCCACTGGCCTGTTGGCCATCCATCTAGTCTGTCTTTAATAATCTAAGAGTTTTAAAAGAGCTTATTAAACTAAAATGAAGCATTCAAAGACATGAAGACCATCATGTCTCCTGTATGGAAATATGTGTAATAAGATTAAAAATTTACTCTTTTATAAGAAGAGAGCCCACAGTAAAATATGATTCAAGATTTATGATACAAAATCAATGATACTGGATGAGAAGGACATTGAGTATTTTACAGGTGTCAAAAGAGTCCTAAAAGGAATTTTTATAATTTTGTGTAAGCGTAGAACAAGTATATATGTGACCAAATTATATTTTTGAGCAAATGAACATATCAGCAAACCAAGCATTGGTCTCTAATCTGTACATGAAGAATAAAACAATGAAACTTCTGATTTGGGGAATATATGAAATTTTGAATTAATTTTGGCCAAGATTAGAGAAATGGGCTTTATGGTATGCGGTCCAAGGTCAAAACTCCTGAACAACAGAGAAAATTCATTCCTTTTTATTCATTTCAGACTTTGGTTTTTGAGACAGAGACTCACTATATAGATGTGCCTGGTCCTTGTGTTTGCTCCTAAGAGCTGGGATTATGGGAGTGTATGTAGCACCCCACACAGAAAATGCTGGTTTGTTGGTTGAAATTTTCTCCTTATTTAATTATACACAGTCAGAGATTACTATGTGACCTGGCTCTGAGAATTTGATAAAGACCCTGCTAGGCACTTCTGCTTGGGTTCTACTGAATTAAGGTTCAAAACACAAACTTTGGCAATTCAATTCAGAGATGAAGCACATTGTTTGAACAAACAACTCCTTTACATTAATATCTTAATCTTTCTTAAACTCCTAATGCCAAGCAAGGATCCCTTGTCTCTGACTACATGTAGCATTTATTCTCAAATAAAAGCCTTGTGTAAATGTGTTCAATGTAGTCATCCTTAAAAATTGGATGTCATGACATTTTTCCACCACCTATGTTTAGCAAATTCCACTTTAGTAGATGCCATACCTAGCTTTACCATCGTAGACAATCTTCAGTTTCTGGGGAGCCTACAGGAGCCCCATGAAAAGTCATATTCTGAGGTCCTCTCAGAATCACTTCGTTGGAAGCATTTCTGCAGGTTGTAAACATTTCTCTATTTCTCTAATATGAATTGCCATAGAAATACTTTACAGTTGGAAACAATCCCTACATTATAATGAATCACATCGTAACGAACAAGGTCTAGTGGAAGTTTTGAGAACTGTCTCATGCAATCAACACTATAACTTATTAGAGGGAAAGGTTGGCAAAAGGTAGACCTGTCCTCCTATGTTGTCATGTGATAATGTGATCCTCCAACTTGCACATGCAGAAACTAGTACTACTCTAGACTCTTGAAAACTCAACTGATTAATGGCCTTGCCTACAGCTGGTGTGTCAGACTTGACATTTTCTTGGGCAGATTAAAATGATCTGGGGAGCAGAGACAGTTAGTGTTCCCAGATAACAGAAAACAGCACACATTTATGGTTTTGACTTTGTCCTAGGTTAACTTTCCTGATATGTATTATAATATAGATCAGGGAGAGAGAAATAAGCTAAAAATTAAAAGGTCTGATGGAGGTATATCAAGAAACAATAACAGCCTCTTCCCAAGTTTCCAAAGTTTATATAATGTTGTGATGCTAACACTCATTTATTAAAGAGGCTGTGCATCCAGAAATAAAGAATAAAAATAAGTATCTATGAAGATGGTCATTTTGTTTTTTGTGGTTGGCAATCCAGCATAGCAATTTAGATATCAAGTCTCAGGAAGTCCTGGCCACTAAGATATGGAAAACTTTAGTTAGCGTCTGGATTACATGTGTTCTGAAAACTCGTCCAGTGCCCCAGACATTCTTACTTCTCTGGCTTAGTTAGCAGAGTAGGGGTAACTGTGATTTAGTTAGATCATCATGGAACAACTGAGAGAGCAACTAGTCATCCATGAGTGCAGTCTGGACACACCACATATCATGCTGATCACTTGCAAATAACATCATGCCAAGTCACAAGGACAAAGAGAATTATTATCTACAGTAAAATGGAATGACACATAAAGACTGACCTTTAGAACGATGAGATGAACTGGTCATCTGTGCTCAAACGTTAGACACTGCACCAGCGCATCTCACTCACCCAACTCACATCGATGGCCATAGAGGGCATCTGTGATGAACAATCAATAGGAAAAATGCTGGAAATTTCAAAAGCGATCTGTATCTTTGGCTGGATGCAAGGATAACAATGACAATTACTTAGGGATCAGTTTGTGAAGATGAAATGATATAGATAGAGGACAATTTTTTTAACTAGGATCTAAGTTATTCACTTAGAGAATTTAATATTGTTAAGCTTTAAATTACGAAGAGGACGTCCTCATGGTTGTATGAGTTTTGTTGTCTACAGTCACTAGGTGACAGACTGCGAAGAAAGGCATGGCCCACTGATTCTGAATATGGAAGAAGAAAGGCTGTGAGACTGAATACAAGAAGGTGTGAGGTAGAGGCAAGAAGACAAGAATATGAGACCTTGGGCAAAGTGGGTTGAAGTTTCGCTCACCGGAAGTTAACAACTATGGAAGATACACTAAACAACCCCGTAAAGATAGCCATTTTGGCAACTCCTAACTGAGCATTTTGGCAAACAAGTACTTAAGGTACCAAAGTTTAAGGAAGTAATATTTCTTAGCTTCAAGTCCTTCACACTGACCTCCCTTGAGTGAGTGTCCCCTTAGAATCTGTGACCTAACATCAGGGTTCTCTCATTCAAGCCAGCAGCTGTTAGTCAAGCTATTTTTGTTGTCTGACTGAATGGATTAGCTTTTATCCCTACAACTCTGAGGGTTTTAGGCCAGTAAGTGTTGCCTCCAAAAGGGGGACTATTTCAGGCAGGAGACAAAACAAAACTATTATTGATGCCTGGGCATTTCAAGCTCCATGCATCAAGGTGTCACCAATGAAGTCATCACCTTGACATGAGTAATTGAACATCAACAGGAATAAAGGTTAATCAATGGAGGAACATTGCTGGTCCCCAGATGACTCATTCCAGAACAACATAAAACCTTCCTGACAACTTTGATGGAAAATGGACAATATTTAGCAAACTAAGTCTTAGAATTATGGTCAACTGTTATGCTGAGAGGACAAGGTTCTAGATTAGTCTCACTTGCTTCCACTCTTTCAGGACTTGACCCCAAGAATGTTATTTGGTATACCTTCCCATAACTGAAACTGTCTGCATTTTCTGCCTCTAGTGGTTATATGTTTCATATAGAAAACGTAGTTAATTCCAAAAGCCAGTTAATATTTAGGCGACTCAAAATAAAACTCTTGGACACTAATTCATCACTGTGGAGCACTGTTGCAAATGTACTAGAAAAAATTATTATCAAAAATAAATGTTATTTGTTGTATGGGAAAGTATTATTATAAAATTTGACAGAGCACAGCATCATAGCAAAGGATATTACTACTCAGTAACGATCCAGAAATGCACCATGTGTTGTATTGTATTTTTATCTTATGGGCCACAAATTTGTGTTCTGTAAACAAATGGCTAGATAATAAACATTTAGGCCTTTATAGGCCATACGGTCCTCATCATAAACAGTAAACTGTGCTGCTCATTGCAAAACAGCCATAGACAGTTCAGAAACACAGAGGATGGCTGTGTTCCAATGAAGCTGAATTGACAAAGAACAGCCATATTCCAATTTCAGTCACAGAACTATAGCTTGCCAATTCTTGCCCCAATTCACGAACATCCAAACGAATGCTAAAATTTTATGAATCCAAATAGAACTTGTGCTTAAAATGTAAAAGATTTACAAATTCTGTGAGAGTTTTTTAAAGGAATTTTTAAGACTTCTTTGGGAATTTCACATAATTCACCCCAATCCTACTCATTTCCATGTCCTTCTATGTCTGCCTTCTACCGTAGAAGCCCCTCCCCACCAAAAGAAAATAAAAAAAAAAGAAAAAAATTTTACTCTTCTTTTTTTCCTGCCTCTCTATCATATATTCCTTTATCATAGTGACCTTGGGATCTGTGGTGTGCCATGCAGTAGACCTTTTTGCCCAAACAACTCTACTTGCAAATGTTCATTGTGATGAGTTGTTGGTCTGGTTGAAGGCCTCTGTACATCATCAACGCTGGACCTTCGCTGAAACTTCTCTTGGATATCTTACTGTGGCCCTGAGTCACAGAGATCCTGCGGCTGTGGTTTCCACAGGACCAGTCTCTTCACCCGCTCTAGTAGCTAACAGTCCAGGTAGATATTGGGATGGGCCAACTCAAAGTCCTAGGTGTGGGCCTGGATGGTAGCTGAGTTGGTCAGTCCAGGCCTCTGCCAAGAATGCCCTCCTCAAGCAAGGCTCAGGGCCAGCTCTCACCATGCGCATACCATCCAGGTCAGCTTTTCCGCAAACATGATGAGGGTTGGGGCCACATCTCCCGTTGTGTTGGCTGTCAGATATCAACAGACTCCCCAGCTGTGGTAGGGCCACAGACCCAGACATGGCCCTCAGCTGCAACTTGGATCCAGATATCACCACGATGCCAGGTAGCAGCTCAGATCACTCAGATTGGGATAGCCCCAGTAGCATGGCCCTTGGACACAAACATGGCCTCAGGTTGTGGGCCAGATCCTGGGCTTCTGAATGGCTTTTGATGGTAACACAGGTTATGGATATTCTCACAGACCCCAGCTACATTTGGGCCATGAACCCGGACTTGGCCCTTGCAGCACAGGCCAGGATACCACATGGCCCCAGATGGCAGCCTAGGTCAGCCATGTCATCCTGTTCCTCAGGGCCTTAGCATATTCAATTCCACTTTCATCGACAATGCACAAACCACTCTGCTTTCCCTTCTCTCCCACACACCTCTTAGACATATTTATGCCTGGACTGTGGGATGCTGGGTCACACCTTCCCTGGTGAGTTTTAAAACTGCATTTAAAAGATAAACCAGGGGCCAGGGATTTAGTGTTGTAGCATGC
>JAQHUG010000057.1:7942835-7955887 GCA_028555095.1 Dicrostonyx torquatus | reverse complement strand
TACAGAATATAATCTCTATGTATCTAAAGAACCTGATTAGTCTAGCTATAAGTGTGACAAACATAGATGACTTTTCTATTCCCTCCTCCATCCTCTCCCTCTGGGCTGCAGTTGAGATTTTATAGCCTACCCTTCCTGAGGTTTTGGTTTTCTTTTTAAATGCTAATAAAGTTGTACTTTGTTGTGTAATAATCTTTTTGTACACTGTGAATATGTTTCACTCTGATTGGTTTAATGAAAAACTCAGTGGTCAATAGCTGGTTGGGATTTTTCAGGGCAGAGAGAATGTTGGGAAGAAGAGCAGAGTCACGAGAAGATATCAAAAATGAAGAGCAAGCAGCATGGGCAGCACAAAAAAGGTGACCACACCAAGTAAAAAAACATAGATTAAAAGTAAAGGTTAATTTAAGTTCTGAGTTAGTTAGAGACAAGCATAAGCTATTGGCCAAGCTTTCATAATTAATATTAAGTCTCCATGTAATGATTTGGGAACTGGCTGGTGGGACAGAAAAATCTACCTACAGGCTATCTACTCTCATTTGACTATTTCCTTAAATCCCTTCATTAGTGAGAATAATAGTACAGGAGGGACACTGATTTTCCCTTATTACTACTTAATTATGTGTTTATAAACTAGATGTCATTTTTTCAGCCTATATTGTACATATTTTGTCAAATGTTTTGCATTGTCCTGGTAGTATCCATTATCTTTAATATTATTTTTACATGATTTACTCATGTTAAGTGGTTATAGTCCATGAACTTTAATTTCTCTGTGACATTCCAATATATATTCATTAAAATATTTTCAGAAACATTTAGGCCGATGTTTAAGTTTTCAGTATTACAATGTTCCAGTGTTCCTTATTGTCTATATTCTCTTGTGCATGTGAGATTTTTCTGAACATTCCTACTAGATGTAGGATTTCTAGTTGAACATTATGTGTATCCCTAAAGTTACTATATATTGCAAATTGCTTCTCAGGAAATTTATACCAGTCCCAGATTCCAATATGTGTGTATGAAATCTTCCCTTGTTCCACATCTGTGATTGGGTTTGTATCAACAGTAGGTATTTATCATGTTTTTCGGTTTGGTTTCAAACAGACAGGAAACAGAAAAAATGATGTTCTCTTTTATTTCATTTTCAGTCTTATGATAATTGCCATTTGTTTTGTTCTGTTGTTGCACTGGTCACGTTGTTTGCCTGTATTGTGATGGATTTGCTTTTCTTTCTACAGCTTTGAGTTTCAAGTCTCCTTTCTCACTTCATGCTTTCCTTAATCTTTATTTATGATTTTGAGTGGAAGATAAAATTTAATGTTGTCATGTTTAATAGCTCTTCTCCCAGTTTTTGTTCTTTGTATTGTATTAATTTATAATTCTGTTCTTGAAGTAATAAAATATGTTCACTTATTCTTCAAAAAGTTATTAAGATTTACTATATAGTATTTATATAAAAAATTTATGTGCAATATGACAAATTTTGTTCTTACCATAATAATTATTGATTACAAGGCATTGTATCTGTGTATATTTGTTTCTAAACCATAGAGCCTATCACATTGCTTCAAGTTTGAAGCCTTTTATTAATACTAGGCATGACTGTAGATTCATAGTTTTGCAACTGGATAGACTTAGAATCTCAAGCAACACTTTACCCATGTCCCTTACCTACCCTTAATAATTCACTCATATCTGGGTTTTATGGTCACTATCCCCAAGAAAATATTTTCTGATTTTGAAGTATAATGTGTTTGATTTATAGATAAATGTATACAGAAACTAAAGGGGACTTCTGATTGCTTGACTTCAATACTTTGATTGCTGGGCTTTTGTTGTCAGCCTCAGGAGGAGGGAGCAGCCAAATAAAGACCTTGGTGACTCGCTTTAGGAATATGAGCTAATGGCTTTTAGCAAGGCACTGGAGATGGGAAAGAAGGGCAAGGCCTGCCAGAGCCACATGCATGAGTGGGCTCGTATCACTATAGTTTCAAAGTCAAATGAACTTTATCTGATGTTATATACCAACAAATCTACACTGCAGTCGTCCTATGGACCTTGAATACACAAATGAAAATTGCAAAATTGTGACTTAGGTATAGTATGTGGTATTTGGAAATTAATTTGTCTTTTGAGTTGTGTGTGTGTGTGAGTGTGTGTGTGTGTTTATGTGTGCATGTAATTCCATTTTGCAGAAGACAATGAGGAATGCTCAATAAACCTTTAAGTCAGATTTGATAAACAAATTCATAAATAATGTTAAGGGCTTGTGTGTGTTGTTTGTACTTGGGTGTCATTAATCTGTAATGGTTCGGATTATTCATTAATTCTTCTTGGCTTAATCTTTCTGGGGGACTGGAGAAAATTAGCATGTGGTTAGTTTAAGATCATAGATTGGAAGTCGTTGTAGTGAAATACAGAGGGTTGGTGAATCCTGGAGGCCATAAAGTAGAGGTAAATTAAAAATTTTCTACCCCAGGCTAAAAGCAAAAGAAAGAAAAGCCAAAGTAATTTGAGATAATGAGGTGATAGGGAAGGAAGAGAAATCTCATGTGCGTTGCTAAAAACAAGGAAATGAGAAGCACCATAATTAGAGAAACATCAAGGTTCAAGGTATCAGCTGTGAAAAACCTGGTGACAGAATTGCTAAGCACCTAATGGTGGTTTTATTACAGAAATGGCATGAGGATGAAATTCTTTAGACAATAGTTAAAAGAATCATGCACCTGGACTACTGAAAGGACCATCCCTTGGAGATGAAAGTTATGTTTCTGGAAAATAATACAGTAGAGAGAAAAACTAGATCCTGGCATACTTGTTTTATGGATATTGATTAGAAACTTGGGGATTGTAGAAAACATAAGTTTAAGAACTTGCTATGTGGTTTTAGAAGGACCCAGAGAACAAACATGTAAATCTAATGTCTTTGAATGAGACCACGTGACATGCACATGCTGCCAGCTTGCCTACAAAGCTGGACAAGTCCTCACAATTGTGAGGAGTCTACACAAGCATTCCAAAGTTAGCGCAATAGCAGTGTGTGCCTTTAGGTCAAACAAACCCTTGAGAAGGAAAGTGCTGTGGTTTGAATAGGTGTGGCTCCCACAGATCTTTTGTTTGAATGCTCGGCCCATAGAAAGTGGCACTATTAAGAGGTGTGGCCTTGTTGGAGGAAGTGTGCCACTGTGGGGGTGGCCTTTAAGGTCTCATGTGCTCAAGCTATGCCCCGTGTGGTATACTATATCCTTCTACTTCCTACTTATCACTCTCTGCTCCTTCTCCAACATCATGTCTGCCTGCATGCTGCTGTGCTTCTTGCTGTGATAATAATGGACTAAGACTATCAAATTGTAAACCAGCCCCAGTGAAATGTTTTTCTTTATAAGAGTTGCTATGGTCATGGTGTCTCTTCACAGCGATAAAATCCTAAGTAAGGTAAGTACTGGAAACAAAGATTTTTGATAACAGAGTTAAGATTCACCTGGCACAATTAGAGGACGAACAGTGTAGATGACAAAGTAGAAAAGAAAAAAAATTGAACTGAAGGGCAGCTGTGTCCTTATAATCCAGGTGAAGATTATGAATCAGTGGTAATCGAGATATACTTGGGATATGGAATTGATGGGCATACAGAATCTGCAAGTGGTTAATTCATCCTAAATTTATACTCAGTATGAGTGTTTTGGTTTGAACTATAACAGTGCATTAAAAAAAATCACATCTGTAAATAGAATCTCATTTAACCTATTAATACCAGTCTCTCTTCTTTTAACTAATTAAGCTTTATTGTCATGAACTTTAGAATTTAAAAAAAAAAACTTTATACAGTGAGACCGACCTAATGACCATAAATCTCTGTCAACTTCTGTATAGTTAGAATAATCATTGTGAAGTTGTAGATCCTCACAATGGAGTTTTCACTTGGATTGTCTTGTTCTCCTTTCTATATGTTATACCCATATGTATATTTGTTTACATATATAGATATGATATGTATTTGCCAAAGAACAAATATAATTAATAAAACATTTAAAAAACAATTTACAGATGTGAATACAGAGAAATTGGCATTGTCTTGTTCTGTGCTGCTGATCCAATGAGTGATATCTAGTAAGTATATTGAATACATGGGAAGAAAGGGCAGCAATACAGTAATTGGCAATTGGTAACAATATGGGAATTATTATATAGAACTCAGGTGTTGCAACATGCATTATTTGAGGTTTTAGATGCTTCATGTCTTCATTTATTATAATTAATTCATTAAAGGACAGTATGATTACAAATCTACAGCACCACTCCCTCATCATTAATACTAAAATTTGTTAAATGGAGGGGAAAATAATATCTATTGCTTAGAGGTGACACAGAGATAAGGTTGCAGGGGAAAGGGGGAATAGGTAAAGAAAGATAGAGGGAGAGATTGGAGGAAGAAAGAAAAAGAGGGGAAGAGAGATAACACATAAGTTTTTCTTCTTGTGCATGCAGTCTTCAAAAACCATAGTTTTCTACCTTCTAAACTGAGAATTGGTAGATAAATTTTATACCAAACACCATCTTTTCTATCTGGTGCAAATAATAAGAAAAAACATCTGTAGTTTGTTATCATAAGAGGCAAAAATTATCTTCAAAACATCTCTTTTACTACAAATAAGCTGTCATTAAATTCTGAGAATGATGCTCCACTATTCGCATTGTTCTGGATAAAGATGAATCATAGAACAAATGCAACTAAGGATGTAGGACAATAGGGTGGGATGATCAGTTTAAAATGCACCAAGTTAATGAATCTCGGGGCATGAGTGTCAGCCTCTGGAAAGCCCCATAGCATTGTTTTTCCTATGACTTGAATCTTGAATCTAATCACATCTGCACATACAAACGCATTTATTTCCTATTAACAAGTCTCTCATGTTGCCCCTTTTTCCTTCCCATTTCTTTCACCATCTATTTCCTCCCTTAATCTAGCACCCACTCTATTGTAAAGCAGATACATTTTAATAGACTTAATTTTAACATTAATATGTCTGAGTGTTTTGTCTGCAGGTGTGTATTGCACCACCTACGTGCCTGGTGAACTAGGAGGCCAGAAAGGGAAGTCCAATCACCAGTCAATTGTGTTACAGATCCCTATGAGCTGCCATGTGGGCTCTGGGAAACAAAGCCGGGTCCTCTGGAAGCCCAGCAAGTGCTTTCAACCACAAAGCTGCCTTTTCAGCACCTAGAAACACTTTTAGATATCGATATCAGTAAGAAATAAGACAGTGTTCCACCCCAGTACTAAACTGACTAGGCTTCACTTAGCTTCTAAGATCAGAGAAGATCAGACACATTTATGGTGATATGACCATACAGGAAGCGTAGTCAACTCCTTGGGCCGAGTGAAGTCATGGATCCCAGGAAAGAACCTACAGCCACAACTTTACTAAACCATCACAGTCCCTAACTACTTTCTAATTATTTGTCCTTGTGTCCACAGAGAAGTGTAGTTATCGCCCCTCATCAAGGAAACTTGATGGAGACCACTACAGAAAACCACAACCAATCAGGATGCAGAGTTGTGGAGCCCAGTCCCAATGACTACTCTTGAACTAAGGTGCAGGGATCATTGTGGAAGAGGTGGGTAGAAAGACTGTAAGAACCTGAGGAATAGGGATTTTGCCCTAAGACAGTCTCCCAGGAATGTCAGAAACTATATGCATACAACCTCACCAACAAGGCTGTCTAAACATGAGGACAGCAATGAACAGCACAACAACAATGGATTGCTAATGTGGACAGACTGGGTGGGAGGGAGCCCAGGAGGCCTCAATCCTATTCAAAGAACTAGTTAAGGATGCTTAGGATGGGAGAACTAGTACTACCCATGGAAAGGCAAACCAATTGGCCAACTGGAGATTGAATACCAACTGATCAGTCCTGAAAACATACATACAAAGAACATTATGAATTTTATTGCTTTGAAGAGACATCATGATCATGGCAACTCTTATAAAGGAAATCATTTAATTGGCGCTGGCTCCTGGTGGAAAGTGGGGCTGCACACAGGCAGACATGATGCTGGAGAAGGAGCTGAGAGTTCTACTTCTGGATCTGCAGGAGCAAAAGGAGAGGTGAGACACTGGGCCTGGCTTGACCATGTGAAACCTCAGAGTCTACCACCAGCAACGCACTTCCTCCAACAAAACCATACCCACTACAACAAGAGTTTTGTTGTGGCTCTTTTGATTCAAACTACAGCAGTTTAATGATTAGAAAGAGAGCATGAATTTTGAAAAGAGCAAGGAAGAATATGTATAAGAGAGTTTGGAAGGGGAAAAGGAAAGGGAAAGATGATGCAATTTTGTTATCTCAAAAAATATAAAAAGGGATTAAAAATAAAAAAGGATTCCATTTTCTATATTCTTAGAGTATAGCTGAGGAGAAAAGAAATAGGCAAATTCCTGTGTGCCTGCTAACCAGTATGACAGAGAGGACAATTCAATGCAAAGGAACCAAGAGTGCATTGCGTAGGGGATACTCCTCCAAGGTGCTCTTACTAAAGATGGCAAAGGAGTCAAGTCTTCTCCAGGTATTGTATAACTAGGTATATTATGTAGGCTATGCATATGTTAGGTGTATTATGGCACAGTTATAGAATTAAGGGTTTGGACTGAATGAATTAATTTTCTAGTTATAGAATACATTAAATGCCATTCCTATGGGAAAACATGTTCAAATGAAAAGTAGCAAAAGAGAATTTGACAAGTACATAATGTGTCAACAAATAACAAAGAACAAGTGAAAATAATTTTTAGTGTAATATGAAAAGCAATTAGTCCTTTTTTAAAAAGAAAAGCTATTATTTATAGCATAGAGTCACACTATTTTGTACTCTCTTTTTAAACTGGTCTGCTTTTCCTCTTTGTTCTATAGAGAAAATATTTGTCAGGTTGTCCCAAAGTTTTTGTAATTACTTTTCAAAAGCTGCGTAATATTACTTTGAGTTCTCAATCACTCATCCATTGTCTTTGCCTTTTTAGTGTCATAATTAATTCATTTTTAATGAGCTTGTATGAATAACTTTCTACTTCCTGGCCAGGACAAAAAAAAAGCAATATACTGCAGTGTGGTCTAATTTTACATAATGTCCAAGAATCGAATTCCGATTTGTACACTCTCCAAGGGTCATTTGGGTCTGTGAAGAGCTTCTTCTAAGATTTTTTTTTAAAAAAATAAACACCTTGAGTATTCTTCTCAACTTAAATTAGATTTAAGAATTCTCCAATTGGGAACAATATTACCCACCACAGCAACTACTGACATCAATTACCTATGGAAACAAGTGGCTCACTCAAAGTGACAGCTGTCAGTCCAGCTTCTGTACCAGTTGACTTGCCAATGTGACTGTAGATATTATATCCCCAGCTTCTGATAGAGGGAGCATCCATTTTTTTCAGAGATGAACACCTACATAGGTGTCCGTCCTGGACACATGTACATGTGAGCAATGTGTGTTGCATATACATGAAGTACATGTGTATATAACATTGGTAATTTAAAAAAAAAAACTGGGCCGGGCGGTGGTGGCGCACACCTTTAATCCCAGCACTCGGGAAGCAGAGGCAGGCAGATCTCTGTGAGTTCGAGACCAGCCTGGTCTACAAGAGCTAGTTCCAGGACAGGTTCCAAAGCCCGTCTTGAAGAACCAAAAAAAAAAAAAAACCAACAACAACAACAACAACAAAAACCTGTTCCCATAAATTTAGAAAGGAGCTGGAGGAAGCTGGGAAGAGTTAAAAGGGGAAGTGAGGAGCAGTCGTGCTACAGATGATGTGTGAAGTTCTAAAGCAACAGAAAGGAAAGGAGCCACTGGAAGAGGTACACTGGATATCCATGTCCTGACCCGCCGCACAGTGGGTGCCCTCCTGAATTTGGTCTTCTGGAGAATTTCACAGTGGTAGCCAAAGACTTAGATGAAGTTACCAGTATAGTGAGGAGTCCCAGAAAGATTAGGAACTGAGAACAAAGATCGTAACCTTGAAGCAAAGATGGAGCAGTGGGGAAACAAAAGCCCAGTTGATCATCTCAGAAGTTCAGTTCAAGGTGTGTGAAATGAGAAGGTGTTGTAGGTCAGTCAGCAGAGATTGGATCAAATCAGGGTCAGTTGGAAAATAGAGACAACGGAAAAAAAGCACTGATGGCTTGATTGGAGGGATAGGGCAGGGTTTGGAAGGAAGAGGAAGCAGGAGGGAAAATCGAAAAGCTCAGTGGAATTTTAAGCTTCTCCTACAAAGTGGTCTCTCTAGTAACTAAAGTTATGAAAGGTTTTCTCTTAGTGATATAATTCAGAAGAAAAAAAAATAATGTGAATTAGTTCTAGTACAAGAAAATGTTCGTGCTGGGATTCATAACTAATTATATTTTGACTGTTGATCAAAATTTGAGCTGGACATAGAACAGTTATGCATAGAAGCAAGAACTTAGTGACCTTTCTTTGTAAAATAGTTCTAGTGTTGCACAGCACTCTACGTGGGTACCAATTTGTTCCAAACTAATTTCCATGTTGAGAGTGGTAATTATTTCTCCATGAAGATGCTTTCTGGTCTCCATTCATGGGCATTTGTTTCATAATTCCAGAGTTCTCGGTGCGCTTAATTTAGAAGAGATTTTATTGTCTTGTTCAAATAAAACCACCATGAAGAAGCACCAAAGACAGGATGGCTTGAACCAGATATGTTATCTCACAACTTGGGAGACAGGAAGTGTGAAATCAAGGTGGCAAGGACCAGGCTTCCCACTGAGGCCCTTCAGGGAGATTCCTTCCTTGAATAGGAAACATAGTCTCTCCTTGGCTTACAGACTTGTCACGCTGATGTCAGCCTCCATTTGCCACATGGTCACATGATCCTGTGTCTCTCTTCTGTGTGTAAAGAACTGGCCACACACCTACTTTCAGCTACTACAAACTCATTTCAATTATTTATATCTAGAGGGACCCTGAAGGTTAAGACTTTAATATATAATTTTTTGTTGTTTTAAGGAGGAGACACACAATTCAATTCAGAACAACAGGCTGAGATTGTGTCTATTATATCATTTTAACTTTTCTATCCTATCCAATTTTTTCATTGCCAAGAATGAAAATTTGTATTCAATTAAAGACTGGTGAATGCAGGAACATGTACTAAGAAATCTGTATGCCCTTCATACAGAATATAAATTCAGATAGAGTCAGGGAAGGGCAACACTTCATATTTCCATCACCCTTTCAATTCTATAAGTATATGTTTCTTCTGTCTCAAAACTAGTTTAATATCAGTTATTCAGAAATGTCCAGGTTACGTGCTCAATGATGGCCTCTCTGTAAAACACAGAAACCAATCATATTTCACTTTAATAAATAATATATTGATAAGCCTGCATCAATTATTTGAAGTTTCCGGGAGTTTTGATGACCTTTAACCTTGTTTCTGTGAGATTCCTTTTAGGCTGCTCAGAAATGGGACATTGACTCCATTTGAGCTGTAAGCCTGACATCTTCTGTCAGATGAAGGATACTGCAGGAAGACTGAAGTGCCAGAAGGCAAAAAGAAAGAGGCATCTTTTTTGAATTAATTCTTAATTACAGAAAACAGAGAAAGAAAGGCAACTTGTCTTCAGAATTACAGAAAGCTTATTGCATATATGATGATTCACTAATTTTAAAATAATGTTTTCATCAAATATTTTATATTTTCCCCTGTGTTTCGATAATACTCACCCACAACTCCTCCCAGATCAACTAACTTTTTGTTATCTCTGCCTTAAAAGTATCAAATCAGATTTGCCTTAGTCGAATACACTTGGGTACGTGTATGCCCTGGAGAGTGTTAGGGAAGATAATGAGTTCATATCGTTAAAGGAAATTAAGCCTTTCTCTCCCAGAAGCTGTCTATCAAAGCCAGTCGTTAATTTCTAAAGAGTGAATGAGAAAGAAGCTGAAGAAGCAGGCTAATCTACCCAAACTGACTGTTGTCTTAAAGAAGAAAGTCCAGAGGGATAAATTATAAATAAATGGGCCATCCAAGAAGAAATAAATCAAACAAATTTTTTTTGATAAAAAAATGGTTTAAGATTTAGTTAAGAGGATGTGAAGGAGCTCCGAAAGAGGTTCTTGACTCCCTGGCATCTGATTACTTAATTTAATGTGGTCTTGAGGCAGAACTGTAGCTGGATACAAGAGGGCTCCCTGGTAGGAGTTTCAATCTGTAGTTTCTGCCGTTATAATTGGCTCCCTCACTTGGCTCTAATTTCAGGGACACGGTTGCTGCAATAACTAAACTATTCAGTGCTTCATGAGAAATAAGTTCCTCACATTATTCTGAATCTCTAATTAAAACTAAGTGATGTCACTTCACTTAAACTTCATGCACACACACAAACACACACACACACACACAAACAAATATTTATAAGCGTGGAGATTGGGCATGGCAAAGCTAAGGCTCCACACACTGGGCCAGGGTACTGGATGTTGAACCCAACTCATCAGAGGATTAGTGTGTTTGCAGGTTAGGTAAGGGTAAAAGGTAGTAGATTCAACAGGCTGGGATGGGAATGAAGGACTGGATGGGGCCATTAGTTACTTGAGGGGACATTATTAATGGGACACCAGTTATTTTTCTACTGCTGTGATGAAATGCCATGTCTGAAGCAACTTGCAGAAGAAAGAATTTATTTGGGCTCACAATTCCAGAAATGAATTTATAATGGCAGAGAATCTCGGCACCAATGAGCCTGCATGGTGTTAAAATACCCAGGGCGGGCATCTCGTTCAAACCACCACAGGTGGGAAAGGATAAAGTCTTGTAGAAGGAGCTCAGCGGGTGTAGGATGTAGACCTTAGCCCAAGCTTGGAAACCAACGAAGGTGTGGGTAGGGTTTTCAAACTGGATCAGCTCATTGGATAGTTGTGCCCGTATGCACGTGTTTGTGTGTGGAGGCCAAGGATTGATTGCAGAATTCTTCATCATTCATTTGCCTTATTCTCAGAGGCAGGTTCTCTCAACACCACAGCTGGTAGATAAGGTTCAGTCTTGCAAGCCAACTTGATCTGTTCCTCAAGGGTAGAATTAGAAGTGAGTTACCTGACCACTGTTTGGGATCCAAATTCTGGTCTTCTTGCTTGGACCACAAGCCCTTTATCCACTGAGCAGTCTCCCTAGTCCTCTCTTCCTTTCGTGAATTATGGTTAACTTCAGTTATCTCTTACAGTGTCTGACTTTTCTTTATAGCAGGATCCTATATGTATATATCCTTCCCCTCATTTGTGACTTGCACTGAGACTTCTCTACTTCAAGAAAACCAGGCAGGGAGAGCATTGATAAGATCATCCACACTAAGCTTTCGGTGTGAAGAGATCAGGTTGGCATCTTTAGTTACAATAGTTACAGACATGGTACGAAATGAAAATCAAGGATTACTGGGTCCTACAGAAACCGGGACCCACTGGTTTCAAGTCAGGCTTTTAGTTCTTTTCTAACTTGCTCTTCAGGAATGTTTAATGGAGCCTAGAATAGACACAACAGATATACACCATTAAACAACATTTTGATTTTTTGTCACTTATACCTATTTCTTTCCTTTTACAATGTAAAATATAGAAGTCTGAAAAAAGTTCACTCAAGTGTTGACTTGATGATGTTACAGAGAGTGTCTTCTCTCCTTGTTTACTTTCAACGTCTTTGAAATTTAGTTACAAAGAAAACTGCTCTGTATATCTGACTGCAGAATAAGTTATAAATGTTTGTAAGCTATATGAATTTTGGTTGAGCTGCCCTTTGTTTTCTTTCTACAGTTTTGTTTGTTTGCAGGACTTCAGACGAAGCACTTAGTAACTGAGAATTATTTAAGGTTTAAGCACTACTATGTGGATTTCTCAGAGCATGGATGCATTTGTGTTGGCTGCCTCTTGCCCTTGGTAGAGTCAAGCAGGCCATGTCGCTCAGTCCCACTGCATAGTGTGAAACTAATTTTCAGAGGCAATGTCATCCCTTCTCCACAGCAAATGCCAGAGCTTTAGTGTTCTGTGTCATTCTTGATTACTGGTACATGAATTTTAAATTTATGTCTGCTTAATACATGCGCAGAAGCAGTTCTTTGCTAATTTATGTATATTTCCCTAGTTATTAATTAACCTGACTCCCCTTTTATCCTTATAAAGGTGTTCCTTTGCTGGGGTGGATATGGCCTTGTTGAAGGAAATGTGTCAATGTGACTACAGTCTTTAAGGTTTCCTATGCTAAGGATACCACCCAGTTTCTCAGTTGAATTCCTATTACCTGAAGGAGATAGGACTTTCAGCTACTCCACCAGGTCTGCCTACATGCTGTTAATGTTTCCCATCATAATGATAATGGACCGAACCTCTGAAACTGTAAGAAATTCATCCCAGTTAAAGGTTTTCTCTACAAGAGTTGCCGTGGTTTTGCTGTCTCTTCACAGAAATTGAAACGCTAAGACAACTGGGAAGATAGACTCCCAACTAATAATTTCCTGACACCAAACAAAGCTTCCAGTATCAGGACTGGGTCACATCCATAGGTTTTAGCCAAAAGGGTCCCATGGAAATCCTCAAACATCCCAGGTTGTTGCCAAGACAATCAAATGTTCTCCACAAACTGAAATCAAGACTTCACTGCTTAAGATAACATTTATATAACTTGTTGAACATGGAGAGGGCTACTTGGTACTTACATAGAACCTTCACCTCTACATTCTATTCTCTTTGGTATGGGAAGGTACACAGAATACAAAAAGAGAAACATAAACACCGACCCAGCCACACAGTCTTTCATCTATAATCTGTCCTGCCTGGAAAAATATGTTAGGCCAATGGTGGCACAAAACTTGTGTGAGTGGAACCAACCAAGGTCAGATTTGACTTAAGGCTTACTCTATGAGATTGAACCCATACTTGATACTGCCTTGGTGACCAAGAACAAAAGGCTAGATAGTCCTGACACCTAGGTAAAACCAAATAATAGCCTAAAAAGAAAAAGCTAGTTGCAGTGGTTTGAAAGAAAATG
>JAQHUG010000057.1:7926070-7938284 GCA_028555095.1 Dicrostonyx torquatus | reverse complement strand
GTTTTCTCAGTTGAGGTTCCCTTTTCCCATATGACCCTGGCTTGTGCCATGTTGACAGAAAGTGGGGCACTGAAATTATTGAGCGTCTATGAAATGCCTTCCTTATCTCTGAATGGGGTAAAATATAATTTTAGTTCTCTAAAAAGACAAGTTATATAATTATAAAAGGTAAAAAGGACAAGTTATATAATTAGCTTGTCTAGTGCAAGATGATGTTGATCTAAGGTTTTTTTATCTTTATTTCTTTAAGAGCTGACATTTAGAATGTGCCCAGAGATCCAAATCAATGAATGAATAGAATAAGGGAAATACTGAGTCTTCTTGAAGAAATAGAGAACTAAAGGTACCCTGTCATGCAGACCTTTCTGAAAACAATAGGAAGGTTCTTGAAGGTGACAATATAAGCAAAAGGAAAAGAGAACCCAGAGGGAAATGTAACACATAGATGGATGGAGAGATTCATAAAGAAGGAGAGTACAAATATGTTTCATTTCTGTGGTGCTGATTAATCCCGATGTTGCCTTGATTGTATCTAGATCAGGTAAGAGGATGTATGTCTCTGAGTGTATCCCCGAGGGCAATTCTGGGAGGAGTGATCTTAGGGCATGTGACTCTCCCTCAGAGTAGGTGACACCTTATGGTGGTGGCGTTGGCATAAAGAAGTCTGAGAGAAAAGCAAGGGTGTCTCCTTGCCCACTTCACTTCCTGCTGGTGAGCATGCAATGCCCACCAGATTCATTTACCTATCAGCCATTTTCCAGGGAATCTCAAGGCTTCACTGTCAGAAGACCAGCCTTGAAGACTTGGCAGTTACTGTGTTCTCAGTGTCTCTAGTGTGTTGATGGCCAATGTTGAACTAGCCAGCCACTATCATGTAAGGCAGCCTAATAAGGATGAATATGCTGTGTGCATTGTCTATGTTTATTATGTATCTGTTGTATATATTTATTATATCTATTGTAATTTTTCATTTCATTGGTTTTGTACCTATGCAAAACTATAATACACTTTGCTTCATAGGAAAAAATATGTCTGTGTGTGTGTCTGTGCATATGTGTGTGTAACTGTGTCTGTCTTGATTAACTAAGCATATTTGGGAAAGGTGTCAGTCTTCCTTCTTATTCTATCTTTATCCAAACTTCACATACTTGAGTAGAATACAAATAAATAAATCAGGATTAGATCTCAGAATTGTAGGTCAACACAAACTAAAATTAAGGTGGCTTCTGAAGGCCTTGTCCTCGCTGACAGAAAGATACTGACTTCTGCTCTTGGCATTGGCTATCCTTTTATTCTTTCATATATATGCATATGTATATTTTCAAATCAATTTAAAAAATGATCTCATACCTGCTCTATAAAATATATATTCAGAATGATACAGTGATTTATGTTAGATTGTTGGCAAGTGTTTCTTATCATAAAAGGGTAGCATTATGTAGGAGTAGACACTGAACCTGCTGGTAAATTAGTGTCTGACAGCAATGAAAGAGTACCGTTCATTATGAAGTCAAAAGCTAATAAAATGCTATTGCAAATACTGTGTTAAATAAAAGTTCCTCTTCAAAATCTCTAGAAACTGTTATCTAACCTATGAAATTGTTCAAAGATAAAACAATGTATTTATGTATTTTTATTATAGAGACTATTTTAAGCAGCAAATACAAGTAAGTTTTTCAAACTACTATTATTAATATATAATTTGTTTTTAATGGAAAATGTGATGTATTTTAGTACTTTTCATTTGTAATGTAACTAGTATTCCTATTTTTAATGATTTAGGAAACTGCAATTCAGTGTGAAAATGCTTTAATGTGGTTATAGTAGGGTCAGTGTGTTAAAACCTCATAGGAAAACCTTAACATTATTAAATTAATTAATTAAGAGTGCAATTTAATAATGTATAATGCAATTAATAGTAATTTATGTTAAACAGAGTAATATCATAGAATTCCTAAATTCCCATTTTTCATAAATAAATCCTCAGCAGAAAAAGTATTACCAAAACTGAAAAGAACTACCAATAGCAACAAAAAGTAAAATCAGAGTCTACATCTAAAACATTCACTCACAGAAATGTATCAATAGAAAAATAACAAAAATTACCTAATATTTATTGAAGGCTGGTCAGAGCTGATACCAAGCTGAATCCTTTGATTGTGTGGTTATATTTAACCTTCTTTGTAGTCCATTGGATTAAGAATTGATGTACAGATGAGCTCTTCCAACTGGAATGCAATAATGCTGAAATTCAGACTGTAGACTATCCTACCCCAGAGGAGTCCAACACTAGAAAGGCTAGACAGACTGAAAAGTATATTAGGTAACTACAACTATATAATAAATTTTTGGGGGAGATGTGAGAACTTTTAAGTGACTATGGTAACACGATTTCTGCTAATAAAAAATTTTAAATTCAGCAATAATTCTAGCTCAATGTATAGTTATGAATGTGTATTAACTCATTAAATGTTATGGTCAATATTCATAGAATGCCCAATCTGTGCAAGGTCCTTACTATGTCAGGGACTATGAAGAAAAATAATACTAGGAGAAATAAACCACCAGGAAAAATAAACAGGCAATATGATAATGGGTTTTACTAATTGTAAAGTATGACTCTAAGCACTATATCAGAATTGCATATATTTAATCCATCTTTTATGTCAATTTATGCAAGTTGGAGTCATTTCAGAAGCAGGAACCTCAGTTGAGAAAATTCTCCCCACAAGATTGTCCTATGGACGAGTCCGTGGTGCATTTTATTCATTAACGATTGATATGGGAGAGTCCAGCTTGCTGTGAGTAGTGTTACTCTGAGTGGGTGGTCCTGGGTACATAAGAAAGTGGGCTGAGCAAGCCATGGAGAGCAACCAGTATGCAGCAGTCCTCCATGATTTGGTCTCCAGTTAGTGGAACTGTTTGTGAAGGATTAGGAGGTGTGGATTTGATGGGGTAGATGTGACCTGGTTGGAGGAGCTTTGTAGCTGGGGATGGGCTTTGAGGTTTCAAAACCATGTGCTCTCTCTCTCTCTCTCTCTCTCTCTCTCTCTTCCTTGCAGATCATGGAGTAAATCTCTCTCAGATACTGCTCCAGTTCCATGCCTGTCTGCTTCCTGCCACAATAACCATGGACTAACCCTCTGAAAAAAGCTTCCAATTAAATAATTTTGAATAAGAGTTGTTTCTTCACAGCAATAAAATTATAACTAAGACAATTGCATATAACAGTAATATTGTTTTAATTGTATATGATAGTAGTATGGGTTCTATTTTATATGATAATATTATAGCTACTATTACTTAGAACAGCAATACAGTTATTATTTCCTTTTTTTATTGTTAAAAGAAAAATTTACATTTACTCCCCTTGTTCCCGGCCCTCCCACTCCCTCACTACCCCACCACCCTCCCCCTGCTTCCTTAAGATGGGGCAGGATACCCTGCCCTATGGGAAGCCCAAGGCCCTCCCCCCTCCATCTCGGTCTAGGAAGATGTGCATCCATATAGAATAAGTTCCCAAAAAGCCAATACATGCAGAAGAGCTAGGTCCCGGTGCCATTATCATTGGTTTATCAGTCAGTCCCCACTGGCAGTCACATTCATAGGATCCAGTTAGGTCATATGCTCATTCAGTCTTGGTCCAGCTGGATTTGATGAGCTCCCAATAGATCGAGCACACTGTCTCTGTTGGTGGGCCAGTCCCTCAAGGTCCTGACTTCCTTGCTCATCTTCTCCCTCCTTCTGTTCTTCCATTGGACCTTGGTAGCTCAGTCCCTTGTTCTGATGTGAATGTGGGTCTCTGGCTCTATCTCCATCCATCATGCAAAATTTCTATTGTGACGATTAAGATATTCAACAAAGTAACTATGGGGCAAGTTCAGTTCAGGCACCCACTCCTCTGCTGCCCAGGTACCTAGCTGGGAGATCCCTGTGAATACCTGGGATCCCCTCTAGAGACAAGTCTCTTGCCAATCTTAGAATGACTCCTGTTAATGTAGATATCTTATTCCCTTCTCCAATATCCACCCTTCCTCCATCTCCATCCTCCCCCAATCCCAGGCTCTCCCTGGTTCTTCCTTTCTCCCCTCTACACCCTCCCTTTCACCTACCCCTCCCCCCATCCCTACCTCCACCCCCAGCCCCACTCCCGTGCTTCCAACTTTTGTCTGACGATCTTGTTTACTTCCGACTTCCAGGAAAATCTATATATGTTTTTCTTTGGGTTCACAATGCTATTTGGCTTCTGCAGGCTTGTGAGCTATAAGCTTAATGTCCTTTGTTAATGGCTAAGGTCCACTAATGAGTGATTACATACCATACTCATCTTTTCGGGTTTGGGATATATCACTAAGAATAGAGTTTTCTATTTCCATCCATTTGCATGCAAAATTCAAGATTTCATTGTTTTTTTCTGCTGAGTAGTATTCTAATGTGTATATATTCCACACTTTCTGGATCCATTCTTCCATTGAGGGGCATCTAGGTTGTTTCCAGGTTCTGGCTATTACAAATAATGTTGCTATGAACATAGTAGCACAAATGCTTTTGTAGTACGGTTGGGCACCTCTTGGGTATATTCCCAAGAGTGGTATTGCTGGATCCTGAGGTAGGTTGATTCCCAGTTTCCTGAGAAACCGCCACACTGATTTCCAAAGTGGTTGCACAAGTTTGCATTCCCACCAGCAATAGAGGAGTGTTCCCCTTACTCCACAACCTCTCCAGCACAGGTTATCATTGGTGTTTTTGATTTTAGCCATTCTGACAGGTGTAAGATGGTTACAGTTATTATTTCATATGATAGTAATACAATTATTCTTCCTAGACCATGGAGGTTAACTTTCCCCAAGTGTTCACTGTGAGTATCCCTGTTGAGTCACTGAAGTATTATTGAAAAAAGAAAAGAGAATGGGCAGTAGTAAAAATTAGAGTGATCTTTTAAAAATATTCCTTATCAGATGGGCGGTGGTGGCACATGCCTTTAATCCCAGTACTCAGGAGGCAGAGACAGGTGGATCTCTGTGAGTTCGAGGTCATTCTGGTCTCTAGAACAAGTTCCAGGACAGACTCCAAAGCTACAGATAAACCCTGTCTTGAAAAACAAAAACCCAAAAACCAAAACAAAAAATTATCAATATTTAAGTTTTGATAAAATAGAACAGTGTACGTGAAGGACTAAAAAGCTGTGGATACACAATAGATGAAACAAATTGCAAATCTTTAACAATTCTCAGTATTTGCCTTCATCTTCCATTTGGACTCCATTCTCCTTTTCCCAGTAGCAAGGCCAACTTTATTAAAGCTTCATCAAAGAACATTTAACAGTGCGAAGTGTGTTTAAATAGACCAAGTTATATTCACAGTCTGTCTCTGACTTTTCAGACACAACAGCATGCCTTAGATACCTAGCTTTAGTGGTTCTTGTAGAACCACTGACCACTTTTTTGACTGCTGAATACAATTTTTGTCATTTTATCTACCCATTGAAAAAATTATGCTACATTTTCCATGTGGAAATAATGCTGGGATGAAGATTCTTATCCATGTCTTGCTTTGTATTTGGACTCTCCTACCAAGATAGATTGTGTATGTATAATATGTCTATATTTTATTCTTCTTCTGTAGACTATCTATAGTTCTATCTGTTCTTCTGTAGACTATGTATAGTCCTATCTGTTCTTCTGGTCATATTCACATCATCATTCTTGTATTACTATCATTTTGCTCATAGAAGTGGCACTAAACTGGCCATCATCTTCAAAACTAGCATCGTCTTCATTTTGACTTAGCTTTGACTCTGTAGCTTTGGAGCCTGTCTTGGAACTAGCTCCTATAGACCAGGCTGATCTCGAACTCACAGAGCTCTGCCTGCCTCTGCCTCCCAAGTTCTGGAATTAAAGGCGTGTGCCACCACTGCCCATCTACATTGAGATCATAGTCCTTCTTTGGAAATCATCTATAAAATATTTTAAAGTTTTAATATAGATCAGTAGTTCTCAACTTTCCTAATGCTGATGCCCTTTAAACAGCTCCTCATGTTATGGTGACCTTCAACCATAAAATTTATCTTATTGCTACTTCGTAACTATACTTTTGCTACTGTTATGAATTAAAATGTGAATATTGTTCACATTATGAATCATTTTTTTGGAGTTAGAGGCTTGCCAAAGGGATCATGACCCACAGTTTGGGAAACAGTGATATATATCCTGAAGGATCTAAGTAGAACTCATTGAAAGAACATCTGGAGGACACTCAGTAGAATGTTCTCTACACTAATTATAAAACTGGATTTGTGCAGTCTTGTGTATTTACCCTCCATGTGCCTTATGCCATGAAGATACTGCAGAGGTATTTTCTCCTTTTACCCAGAGGTCATGACTTTTAATACAGATCTACACTTGAAGAAATATGTCTCTGATCATTTCTAGATTTTAAATAGTAGCAGAATTGTGTTGGGTTAGACTCTATGTATGAGAACATTTATAGTCTTTAGTACTTAGTTTCCTGTATCAAATTAAGGAGGTTAGATGCAAATACTGCCTCTGTCTACACATCCACATTGCTCTTTTTGAGATGAGGATGAAAAAATAATTTCTGAGTAAAAAGAGTTTGCATATTCCATGGTTGTCTTTTACTCCAAGTTCAATTCTTTACCACCTAGTGAATATGAATTAAGGTGAATTTTTTCCTTATCTGCTTGCTGTAGCTGAATGTGTACATCTTGATCTGAGACATATCTTTCCCTTTACAAGTTCTTTCGTCCTATCTTCTACTGAGAAGAAGAATGGTCCCTTGGCTTCTTATTGCTGTGTTTATTCAACTGCTGGGCTCATTTTTTCACTCTCTTATTACTAAAGTTTTAAATATTGATGACTTTAGTATCTACAGAGATGGTCCTACTACCACTGTGGCCTCTTGACTCCTCTTACAAAAATCTTGTCTTCTATCTTTGTTCTTCTTCTCTTCCTTTCTTTTTTCTTCTTCCCTTCCTTTCTTCTTTTCTTTCTTTTGTTTTTCATTCTTCCTCTCTCCCTCCCTGCTAAATTTTTTTAAGAAAATTCACATTTATAAATTATTTTCTAGAATATACTTTTGGGGCAAGGGAGGGGTTTCAGTGAGGGTAGTTGGGAGTGGTTGGAGGGATGAAAGTGGGGGAAGTGATGTAAGACAATTAAAAAATGTTTAAAATGAAAAAGAATGCAATTTTAAATATTGTTTAACAAATACCTATGAAAGGGGTGGGTTTTTTATTGTTCTCAAAGTTCTACAAATTTGTACTGGGTTTGTGTCATTTCCTTAAGGGGCTAAAGCACAGAGTTACTTAATTCAATACAGTCAAATTGGAAAAAGGAATGGATAATTCTTTTTCACATAATTATGTGTGTTTGGTGTGCATATAAATGTTCACATGTGTGAGGATGTAAGGGTACACATGCATGTTTGTGCGCATGAATGTAGAGTCCTGAGATTGACATCACATACTTTCCTTCACCACGTCCCATCTTCTATACGAGGTAAGGTCTCTAGTTGAGCTTTGAGCTGACCCGTTTGATTAGTCTGGTTAGCTAGCTCACTCAGATTCCTGGCCTCCACCTCTCACTCCCAGGTGAGCCATCATGCCAACCTATCTTTAACATGAGTTCTCAAAGGAACTCCAGTCTTCATGCTTGCTGGGGCAAGTTCTCAACCCAGAGAACCATCCCTGAAGTCCAAAGTGAGTATTATTCTTGTTCATATGTTTCATAATTGAGAGCATAAAACTTTTTTAATGGAATCTCCAAGGGCCTTCATTTTATTGATTCTGTTATTCCTTCTTTACAACCTGCCTCTTCTCAAAATTAAACAAGTTCTAAAAAGAAAGTTTTTGCCAATGCTTTTACCCTTTTCCATTTTTCACAGAACTGGTATAAATTAATTCTAATAACTGAATCACCATAGCTAGGTCAACTACATAGTACTATTATTCAAGCAATAAATTTTATTATGTACCCTTGGAATTCTACTGAGACCTTTGAAAAAATTGCTAATACAACATTAAAATTTAATGCATTCTGTGGTCCCAACATAAATGCCTATCTTGCTTATTAACTATTTTTTATAAGAGTTACAACATCCTGACTCACAATTAGGCACTTAATAAATTCTTAATGGTGGTACGTGATTTGAGGAAAATTTAGATTGGCCTGAAAACAGTTGTATTTTCTTTTATCTCCCCAAATTATTATTTCTTGAGGAAAGACTTATAACAACATATAATTTTAAATTCTTGTTTTTTCCAATTAATATAAATAACAGAACCTATTTGTCTACAGGTAAAAACAAATTAAATCTAACCCTTTCTAGTCAATGCAGCTAGTCAGATATTCAGGCTACCAATGGGTTTTTGCTCTCTACATTCAAGGTTTATGTCTTGATGTTATCAGGCTGCTCCCTCGCTTTCTGGGTCTCCTAGTTCCTTATTTATCTAAACCAGATCTCCCAAAGTACTTTGTGCTCAGGGTTTTAATGAGTCATTCTGAGAAAAAACCCATTCCAGCCCACTTAGCTTTTTTTTGCCAGTAAAAGGTGAATCATGTCTTGAAGAGTCTTCCAACAGTAAAGCATAGTAGAAAGATGGCTCAGAGAACTACAGGTCAGCTAGGGTGAGTACCATGCTTGGAATTTAAAACAAGAGCATGCTACATCCAGGGATGAGGATAATCAGTGTTGGAGAAAGAGATTAGGAATCCAATAAAGAAAACTCAGTACACTAGAAATAAAAGTGGGATTTCAACACACAGAGAAGTAAAAGAGGAAGTTGACACACAGGCATATACAAACTCACTGAGAAAGAGACAAACAGAGAGATCAAAATAAAGACTAGTCATTTGTTGATAACTAGAGAAGGAAGCAAAACATAAGACTTGAAAGACACGTGGTCCATGCTGTTAAAAGGCTTTCAATGGCAGACTAGGGGTTCTGAATTACATTCCAACCAGTATAGTAAGTAAAATGATATTTTCATTTGTATTTATTTTTAATATATTATTTCTCTATTATTTTGATGTGTATGAGTGTTTTGCCTACATGTATGTCTTGGGCACTATGTGCATGTAATGCCTAAAGAGCCCAGAAGAAGGCATTGGATTCCCTGGAACCAGAGTTGGGAAGGTTTTGAGCAGCCATAACATTACTGCAAATCGAATCTGTGTACCGGAGGAGCAGCTGCCCTTAACTGCAGAATCATATCTCCAGCCCACCAAAATCATTTTTTAAATAATGAAAGTGCATGGCTGTTTGGGGACTTTAGAATAGAGAGGGACAGTTCAACAAGTTAGAGACAGATAAGCCACTTACTGGTTACTGGATAGTCTTCGGCATTTTTCATTTAGGGTCCCGTGACTGAATTGTTACTAATAGGATCTGGACAATGGAATAAGCATCACCTCACCTGCATTTTTGTGCCCAATGGAGGGCAAATATCTGTTGTTGTTGTCTTTCTGAGTTTTGTTGTTGCTTTGGTTTTTTTGAGACAGGATTTCTCATAGCTATGGAGCCAGTCTTGGAACTTGCTCTGCAGACCAGGCTGGCCTCCAACTCATTGATATCCACCTGCCTCTGCTTCCCGAGTGCTGGGATTAAAGGCATGAGCCATTACCACCCATTATAACAGTGCTATGGAATCAGTCCTGGAACTCGCTCTGTTGAACAGGCTGGCCTTGAAGTCACAGAGACCCATCTGCTTCTACCTCCTGAGTTCTGTGATTAAAGGTGTGCACCACCACAGCCCTGCCTCAGGTGACTCTCTTTATAGCCAAAAGAGGTAGGATAAGGTATTTGGACAGTTTATTATCGTGGAAGAAAGGTGAACACACAAACAAAGATATTAGTGAGCACTGGATGTAGCACCAGAGTAGCTAGCTGATATTGTAATACATGAAGGAACAGAAATCTCTAAACTAACCTCAATTCCACAGCTCTGTGTGTAAGTACAAATGGGTAAAGTTGCTATCAAGCAAAACTATGTAATCACGGAAACAATAGCCTCAAAATTAGAACAAAGCATTCAATGGGAAATTTGAAAAAACCACAACAAGATGAGGAATTATGGTTGATGATTCAAGAGCAAAGTGATTTGATAAAATCATGTTTGTGAAATGTATCCAGAGGCTGGTTGCCAGCACAAACTATAATGCTAATATAATTCATTCATTCGTTCATTCCATAGTTTAGTGCTTTATTTGATTGGGGCTTTTGTGTGTGTGTGTGTGTGTGTGTGTGTGTGTGTATGCTTGTGTAGAAATGAACAAGTAATTGCACTAGTTTGCACTTAGATGGGAGATCATATAGCTCATTAAATTAAAGAGAGAAGAATGCAATTACATTGTTAAAAATTAAGTAATTATACAACAAGAATGTAATTTTTCTTTAATTATTCAATTTTGTTGTAATTACAGGTCATTTTTAAATATTTGAATTAGCAATATGCATGACTCAAAAATACATTTTTAATTAAAATTGCAAGTAGTCGTGTGGTTCCTGTTATTAGTCATCCTATTCCAAACTAACACTCCAATGCAGTAATAAAATAACCTTTTTTTTTCTTTGAGTTTTCTCTTTTGAGACAGGGTTTCCTTGTGTAGCCCTGGCTCTCCTGGAACTTGTTTGGTAAATCAGGATGACCCAGAACTCAGAGACCTGTCTACCTCTGCCTGCTAAGTGCTGGGATTAAATGAGTGTGCCACAGCACCCAGCAAAGTTACCCCCTTTACTAGCTCATTCCATTCTCCCTGATTCCTTTTGCAAACCAGCAACTACACTTAGGAAAACAGTTAAGAGATCATCTTTTACAAAATCTGATGTTACATAACACATGTTTTATTTACATTGTTTTTATTAATGATTTTTCCACATGAGTATAAGCAGGACTTTATTTTGATACCTCCCACTTCCATTTTAGGAAAAGCAAATAGAAACAAGTTAAAAATAAAGAAAACTATAAGAGAAACAGAATTCTTGCTGACTGCCATTAGTTTGTGTTGTGGTGAAGGGTGCTACTTTAGATTCACAGGAACTTTTGTGAAATTTCAAAGGGTCATTTGTTTTGTTTGTTTTTCTGTAGCCTAAGATAGCCTCTTATACCCAACCATCCTCCTGCCATAACTACAGTATTCTAGGATTGTAGGCTTAAGCCACCACTTTTGGTTCAAAAAGGGTCTTTTATTGTCCCACCCTGATCTTCCACTCACTAGGCATTAGGAATGAAATTGAATTTTTGATAACTTTCTGCCTCCCATCAAGCTCAGGAATTATAGATATGCACCACCATACTCAGGTAATTCTCTGTATAAGTTTGACTCATTCTCTCAGGCACTCTACAAAGGGTCATTTAAATGACACTAAGTCATTTAAGACACCTATTCAGAATAATGATTCAGCAGCCATTCAGTACCAAAGAAACACACAGAGGCTTTTCTTAATTATAAACTGCTTGGCTTATTAGCTCAGGCTTATTACTAACTAGCTCTTACAACTTAAATTAACCTATCATTCTTGTCTGTGTTTAGTCCATGGCTTGGTACCTTTTCTCAGTGAGACATTCTCATCTTACTTTCTCTGCATCTGGCTGGTGAATAACTCTCTGCCTTTCCTCTTCCCAGAATTCTCTTAGTCTGGTCACCGATGCTTCCTGCCTGGCTAATGGCCAATTAGCATTTTATAAAACCAATACGAGTGACAAATCTTTACAGGGTACAAGAGCATTATTTCATAGCTTTACACCATGATAAAAACAAATATACAAAAGTAAAAAGGCTGTTTTTACTTTGTTTTGTTTATCTATATTTTGTAAAAAGGCATTTCTGTTTTAGACTGGTCTGAAATCCATTATATGAGTAGGCTGATCTTAAACTCATAATTCTCCTGCCTCAGAATAGTGAGGGCCATTATTATAAGCATGTATCAAAATCCCTAGCTAAAACTAAACAATTTCAATGTCAGTTACATTTACTACCAATCTATTCTATAATAACATGCTCCTACGTATAGCATTCTCTCTTAGAAAGATATGCACAAGAGTTTAGGTAACAAACAACTAGATTAGATAATTGCTGTTAAGAAAAAAAAACCTCTCACATCCCTCTTAATATGTAAATATTTTGTATAAAAGTATGTTATTCTTAAACAATTCCAACTTTATTGTGTTTGTTATATAAAAACAAATCACACGAAG
>JAQHUG010000057.1:7899017-7909300 GCA_028555095.1 Dicrostonyx torquatus | reverse complement strand
TCAGATCTAATTCAACTGACGCATCTACAGTAGAACTCCTGCACCTAAGACTTAGAGAACATCACCAACAAGGGAGGAAGAAAGATTGCAAAATTCCAGAGGAACAGGAAGTCTGTTGTGAGATTGTGTCTCCTAGAAATGTCAGGGAATCTACACCTTTAAGTCTCAATATGGCTGTGTAAACAAGACCCAAACATCAAGACATGACAACATCATAGATGTGATAACATAGAAATGGGAAACATCACAAGGTCCCAACTGCTGGAAACCTTGCTCCAGACAAATTTGATGGCCTGGGATAGATGTGTGAAGTCAGCATCATAGAGAAGTTGTGACCACCTGTTGTCATTCAAACAAGTGTCCCCTCCCCCAATAGCTTGGGCTGTGTTTATTTATACAGTTTCAACAGTGTGTTCAGTTGGCAGCATAGGCAGTTACAGCATCATGCAGGGCAAAAGACAGTTTTGTCTCTTGTATTTATGCAGTATTTATACCTGGTAGAGTCTGGATTCTTATAATCAACTTACCAATGAAAGGTGGACCAATCCATTCTGTATTTTGTACTAGTCTGTCTCCTCTGGGGATATACCAAGTTTTTCGTTTTATCCTATAGGCAAAATGACTTGGAAATTTACTCTTAATAGATGGCAATGTTTATCCCTTGTTCTTATGTCTATCTCCTTTAACTTCTTGAAGTATTGGCACAGTTATTAGAATTGAGGGAACTGTGAATTTCTATAATTCTGCTTCTCTCTCTGCTCTTGGACTGTTCCCGTTAATTCTTGATGCCATCTATTTAATAATTCTCAAAGACTCTAGTGTTAAAATTATTTTTTCAAGAACAGTTTTGCAAATATGTAACACTAAACTTCATGACCTACTGTGACTCATTCAGACTAGCAGTATGGTAGCATAGTGAAAGCCAGGTAGCACATATACTCGTGGAATCATGCCCAGAATTACGCAGCAAAGTGTCCACAGGTTTTTACCAAGTAGGTCAGGGTCTCCAGGGTCTTGCCGTAAGGAGAGTCACTCATGCTATTCTCAGGCCTTATTCCCCAAAGAAGTCACATGGTTCCTGGCATCCAACACGACTATTTCTGACTAAAGTAAATCAGAATATATAATTCCTATTTTAAATATATTGCATGTTTTGTTGAAAATTTTAAAAAAACCCTCACATAAAGGCATTGTATATTATCTTCTATATAAAATAGATGACTATTATGATTGCTTGTTTGATTGATTAATATTAGAGAGGCCATCCCTGTAAGTAAGCTTACATGAATTCTAGGAAATGGACTGAGGGGAAGAACAGCTCAAAGGTGTGACGACGTTTGGCGTACTGGTATAATGTTCTGTGTGAGGCGTCAGTGCCCAGTTGCTTCTATTTTGAAATTGAGCAAATATTTGCTACAAAGTTGACTTTAGATTATGATAAGTTCTTGGAAGAGGTGCAAATGTTTGTTTATCCCCTTCCATGGAATAAGGTGCTATGTGTTAAAGAATTATAAAACAGAGAAGCGAGCAAACAGAGTTTGTACTTAAAATTCTTGAGGTTTTCTTTAAGCATAAAAGTGCATGTTACAGAGTATGGAAATGGAGAAACAGAGGTTTTTCTGGGTCGAGCAGACCTCACATGAACCAGATAAAGATGTTCTTTCAGAGAAATAGTTAGTACTCCAGTGTACTCAAAAGTATGAAACAAAACGAGAATAAGCAGGGCTCAACAAACTATCAAGTCTGTGAAGGAAAAGCACATACTGAGAGCTCATAGAAGATAGCTGTCCCATGATAGCTGGACACAGTGAAGTACTCAAAACAGACCCTAGAACCATGAGCAGATATCCAGAAAAAGCTGGTGGAACACAAGCAGACCAGCACCATGACCAGGAGTGAAACAGCACAATGTAGAGTCCCTAAAAGACACACAACACACTCGAGGTTGAGATTTACACTGAATTATTTATATTTCTTAGAAAACTTTCCCAAGTCTGCAGAAAATTGTGGTTGTCACACAAATCAAAAGGTTCTGTAAAGCAGACATTCAGATCTCTTCTGCTGTATTCATTCTCTTTAGGAAAATTGTCTAGGATTCATAAAGTATGGACATTATGATGTATCCAAAAAGTTGAAGAAGCCGTAAAGAAGTAAAAAATTTGTTTTTACCTGTCTGGATAGTGGAGAATATATCTGAGATATGGGAAATGTGAGCAGGGTTTGAGAAGAAAGTTATAAGAAATTGGGAGTTTCTGAGATTTCTGACAGCTGTTGCAAGTGTGGGCAGAAGTCCAAGAGGGCAGACTTGTCAGGTGTCACAGAGGATGGAGTTGTGGAAGACCTCAGATGAGAATGTGAATTCCTCAGTGAGATGAAGGCAGAGAAAATCCATGAGCATTCTCCACTTGTTCCTTTCTCCCAACAATGGTGTAAGGACACAAAAAAATACAAGCATTTATGTAGATCACTAACATTTTCAACAAATTTACAAGTGCATTTCCAAACCCATGGCAGCTATGCCTACCCACACAAGCCCTGGAAATAGACACACAAAAACCATGACAGTAGGAATTGCTGTCTATTTGAGAATAAGAATGGGGGATTAGTGAAAGCAAAAGAGGAACAAGAGAAACAATGGGAGCTTAACATGATCTCAGTACTTTTATTTTTTAGTGACTATATCAGTTCTAGTAATAAATGGTGTTTATTAAGTACTTATAGAATAAACTGATGAAAGAGTGAGTGAATGAATGAATCTGAGAAGCCGCTTGCTGTATAAAAAGTTACAATACGTAAAACCATGGAACTTTATGTCAAATAAAAAACTCTAAGCTTTGAATGTTGCCTCAGGATGGTAAGAACTAAAGGGCAGAAGGCATGGAATGGAGAAACAGGCTCCTATGGAGGCCAAACACAGCAGTCAAGTGTCATACTATCTCCATCTACACCAATAACATAGCTTCTTGATGAACTTTGTAAAGTCTTCTAAGACCAGCGTAGTAGCAAAAGCCTCACTAGTCAGATCAACTTGGGTTTGTTCTCCAGTTCACAGTCTCAATAACGAAAGCTCGTTGACCACAGGTCTCTGCATATACACTCATGAAAACTCCCATCCTTTCAAAAACTAATATTGTACAGTCCTGGTTAGTTCTTGTGTGGTCATCTTGACAAAACCTACAATCGATGGGCTATCCTGTGATACATTTTCTTGATTGACTATGGATGTAATTGGGCTCAGTCCACAGGGAAAAATAGTCTTTGGTGGGTAGTTTTGGATGGTATAATAAGACATCTGAACAAGCCAATAAATAGCACCCCTCCACAGAGTCTGCTTCAGTTCTTATCGTCAGGTTCCTACCTTGAGCTCTTGCCTGACTTCTCTCAGTGAAGGACTGTTATATGAAAATTCAAGACAGAACAAACCCTTTACTCCTCAGGCTACTTTTGTCAGTGCTTTGTCAGAGAATGAAAACTCTAAGATAGGTATCATCTAATTTTACCATCAAGACATAGACACGTAGTGTTTCCATTGATAAACATTCTTTGAGCTTTGAGGTCACTAGTTTAGTAACTATACTAGTAATTCAGGAACAGAAACATGTACACCTTCAATTTAGTTGTTAAAGAAAAAAAGAAACAAATAATTGTAGGACACAAAGAAACAAGCAAACAAACAAAATAACCTCATCAATACTCTTAAAAAGTGAAAGAATGTAAGATAAGAGACATGGTGTCTGTGTTACGACTTAAACCATAATGGGAAGATTTTAATTTAATTTAATTTAATTTGTCAGAAGTTAATGAACAGATTTGACAGAGGGAAAGGAAAGTATTTTAGAGGAAAGATGATGAATTTAATTTACAGAGTACTGAACTTTGGAAATTAAATGGCACCCAGATGGAAATATCTTTTAAAAAACTACTTTGAAATATCATAGAGCAGGTTTGGAGGTGAAATCAAGAAAATTCTAGCTTCCAATGTTCCCTGCATTAGGCGAGAAACTGTGGTTACAAAGGAAAGTTTACTTCAGTCCTTGGCAGAGGACCCATGAACACAGTCCACACTGAAATTAATTGTTGGGGAAATGACCCAGTGAAGAAACTAAGCTTCAAACACCAATGGGAGAAGAAAGGAGGCTCTGGGCACAAATGTGTGGAATGAAGATTGAAAGCCAAAAACTGTTAATTGTGTTAAGACAAGTGTTCCAGGGCTGTAAGTTTAGACGAAGAGTGGATAAGGCAAGCAAGTGGCATCAACTTCACTGGAGGAGGCCGGAGACACTCTGGCACGCGTTTTTAGCAAATTCGATCACCGCAGTTGTATACTTAGGTATTTACTATTTTGTTCCCAGAGGAATTTTGAGTAGTAAATACTATACAATTCTTTGAGCTTCATATTTATGTGTTGGCATGAAAATACAACAATAGGTTAAAGGAGAACACAAGAGGTTAGGTGTGCCAGTAACCACCGGGAAATGTAAGCACAGGTTGGGATAGTGCTGATAACATATCACGGCATGTTCTTTATCTAAGAACAAACGGATCTGATCATCTACCACTATGAGAATATGGTACAGTGGTGCAGGAGAATTGTCTGTATTCTGTCAATCATGTTTTAAATAAATGCTGATTGGCCAGGCAGGGAGTATAGGCAGGAAAACCAGACAGGAAGTAGAAGGGAGAACAGGAGAATTTGGGAAGCAGGAAGCTCCTTGACATTCCTGTGCAGACCACCAAGGAGGCAACATGTGATCTGTCTGGCTGAGAAAAGGTACTGGCCATGTGGCAGACATAGATGAGAACAATGAGTTAATATAAGTTATAAGAGCTAGTAAGAAGCCTGAGCTAATGGGCCAATCAGTTTATAACCTTATGTAGACTCTCTGTGTGATTTTCTTTGGGGCTTGCCGGCTGCGGGGTACCGGGCAGGATAGTAACCTCAACGAGCTAGCCCTCATGTTACAGTACAGCAAGGTAAGGCCACTGCATTTCTACTTGGGAGTCTGTCTGTAACACAACCGAGAGGGACTCTTCTCTAGACTTTATATTCATCTTGAGTCAAGTAATAAGGTACAAATATATGCTTTCTGTTTACTGTTAATTTGTATTAGAGCTTAAAGGGAATTTTACCTTTTTATTGTGTTTTATAGAAAAACAGGCTATTTTATGACTCTGAATCAAAACACTTCAGAGAGCAGATTGTGAGCTTTAGACCTATTATTCAAGATGAGCATAAACAAAAGATGTTTTCAAGTGCATTATGATTGAGAGATTTTACTATTCATACACAGTTACTGGAAAAGCTACTAAAGGATATATGACAACAAGAAAGAAATCACTTAGAAAGAGCTGCATGCATAAAAGCAAAGATAAATAGATCAATCGAGGAAACCATGAGCAAATATGAATAGCATAAAAATAAATAAAAATTTAAGTTTTAAAATAAAGCACAACTAAAGAGAATAGAAAGTGTTTTCTTTAAAGACAGGAAATCGGGAATAATCTTTACAGCCTTTTAATGTTCCTTTTATAAAGGAGAAAGTAAAATGATAAGCAAAATCAGGATTCAATGAAGTAGATTTATATGTTACAAAGAATAGGATTTATAAAATAATATAAATAGCACAGGAAATTTTCTTTATACTTTTTGAGAACAGAAACCTCAGTCAACAGTGGTCATTAGAGCCTGAGACCCAGTAGCAGTTATTAGTGAGAGGCACCCCAGAGTTCCCCTGCCACCATCATTAACATGGGCAGTGATGATATAGCTCCAAGTGCCAGGATTAAGAAATAATAGGGAGGATTTAAACTCACTCTAGTGAAATTCATTTTTATGATAAAAGCCCTCATTTCCTTCTGCTGGCTTCTCTTTACTGTACCCAGGTTGTTAAAGGCAATGACCCTTCTAAAATTTTGTACATAATTATTCCCAAAGAGATTTAAAAGAAATTTACTTAATACTATAATATCATTTTTTTGGAAGAGCAGGAGAACAATAACATAAAGAGAAAATTAAAACTTCTGTGTATGTCAAAATCCTGCAAACAATATTAATCAAATGAATTTACCTTCAGAACTAGGGCACTTATCTCTTGATAGATGTTCTGTGTATGCAGACCCCTGGATGTGTTCAGGTGTTATTTCATTCCCAATGTAACCCTAGGAGAAAAATATAAAGAGGTCTACTTTAAACACAAAGACATTAAAGGTCTAGAGAAAGGCATGCTTTCTAAACTTCTTTAGCAGTTGAAAATAAATTGTAAGCTGATGTCTGTTCTAATTGCAGACTGTCTCTTAACTTTAGTAGGCAAGGTCACCAGTCTGGTTAGAGAAGCCACAGGAGCATCCAGGGTAGAGTACATTCTAGATAACAATCAAGACTCTCAAATGGTAGATGAAGTAAGTACAGCAGAAAACCAAAAAATTACAAGGTCATAGACACACTCTGCGTGTAAATGATCAAAAAGCAGATCCTTCAGGGACTGGTAAACCTGATATTGATGAGCCAATTACCAAGGATACTTAACCACTACCGTGAAATTTCAGGAAATGAGTTTTTGCTGTTGTTGGTTTTGTTTTTTCTCTGTAACTTTAAATGTTTATAATATCTTGGTTTAATCTATACTGTCCCTCTTTATGAAATTTTAAAATACAAAATTAACCAATTTTCTCCTATGTTATCACATTTAAGTAGCTTGTGCCTGCATTCTGAGAGGTCTTCAGCCTATAAGCTGGTTTCATTTTGCTTTATCTTGTCTTATATTCTATGACTTAACTATCAAACAGAAAAATCAGAAGTACAATTATTGATTTCAACAAAGAATGGCTTAATTAGGCATTTGTTTCTTGCTTAGATTCACTAAATGAGACTTGAAGCTTTGCGGTTATTTTTGGAAAGATTTTTTTTCTTATGTTGATGTTTGCACCAAGAACATAAACTTCAGGCTGCAAAGATCTCTCTGTCAAAAAAGGACACGTCCCCAATTAAGGTCTTTCTATTTTATTTAGAACTTGGGACTAACAGCACAGGATGTACTGGGAGTTCTTGAGCGATGATTATAACTACTTTAAAGCCACCGTTGTGCCTGCCAAGGTCACTGAGTGCTCAGTGTACTAAGCTGTTATATAAGAAATCAAAGTAAGCTCACGTATATGCCCCAGATGGACTTTGCTGCTGTGACTGTGTTCTATCCATGTACAAGTGGTTGGGGATAAAGCCATTCAGGCTGCACCTAGTATCACCAGTAAGTGAGGACTTTGGATAACCATGTTGATCTTTTTTCTTGTAAAGAAAGAAATATTTATACCTTTCTATTTGAAAGTTCTTTTGTTTTGAAGAAATCTGAGGCTACTGAGTCCCAAGAATACAAGTATTCAAAGCAAAAATATTGAAAATGATGGTGCACATTAGAAATACTGATAACTTTGTGTTTTACAGGACCTTCGCAAACTTGGAGTTTTAATCTATTCCACTTTGTTTGCTGCCATAAAATCAGCTTCTTGGCCCTTAGCTACTTCTTAAATCATCCTAATGACCAAGGAAATATTTGAGTAAAAGTTTCACAATCCACAACGTAAATATGAATTACTCAGAGAGATTGTTTAAAATTTTGATTTTCCCCAGTCACGTGTATCTATACAGGCCAAAAAATTGCATTGAATCAGCATAAAAACATGTCAATTATAGCTGAATCAATATCACATGCTTTACTAAAGTGATGTCAAAATGTCAGTTCCCTCCGCGGGATACAATGTGTGGTAGTGGAAGTTGCATTGTGTATAAACCTATACTGATGTTCATGTCTTTGACTTTATTTCACTTTTAAAGAGAAGGTGCTTTCCCTGTTTAAAAAAAATCTATATTTAGAAAGTAAATTAAATATCTAAAATATTTAATGTCTGTTGCCCAGCGGTACCTCATAGAAGCTCCATTTCCTTTCTCGACTTAGTCACCTCAGTCACTTTGTATCTACCATTGCCAACTGAGTTCTTCAGAAGAAGCGCAAAAAGCAGTACTAAGGGGCGAACATCTTTCACTGCTCTCTGACACACTCACTGCCCTCCAGGGGGAGGCAGGGAACCTCATCACTCAGTGTAACCACGTCAGGGTTTTACTGATTTGATGTCCTCATCACACCCTCCCAAAGATTGGAGATTGTGATGGAAGATCATAATCTTGAAAGGTAGATTCCACATTGCCAGATGTGGCAGGAGACGTGTGGCTTTCTGTGACTGTTTACTTGGATTCTGTTTACGGCATCACGGTGAGTAGAATCAGAGGCTTCTCAGATAACGACAGCTGCTTTTACCCAGTCTGGTTGTAATTCTCCTTTAACGTGTTGGTCTCTACTATTAGATTTCAAAAAATTTAATATCGAGACTGTCAGAATAATGAGCTCTGGGCCACACTCAAAGGGTAGTCTAGGCTGAAACTGGCCTGAGGCCTCTTCTCTACTTAAGTTATATTTCTAGGAACAATTGACATTGACATTTTTAAAAGTACAAAGCATTCGATTTTATCATTTTGATCATAATTTTCAATTTTGCTTTATCAGTGCCTAGTCATCTTTGGACCCAAATTCTGAGGCTTGTGTTTAACTAATAAAGCCTAAACTTACAAAAATGCTACTTTGTAGATGGTGACACTAGTATTTAACTAGACTTCTAGAAGTCCAAAGTCGGGCTTTCCTTTCACCAGCTAGGATGGTAAGTTTCACCTTTTGTTAATGTTAAATCTCATTGTGATATAGCCCATTTCAAACCATATAAATAGCTTGCTTCTTAAAGATGAGTTGTGACATTGTAACTGGGGTACCCTGAAACTGGGAACCCCAACAGAATAGGCCCAACCATTTCTTCCAATAAGCCAATTAAAGAGAAGTATTGGTGAAAATCAGAGAAGATTTACTCAATGTGCACATTGGAAGGCAAACGAATAAAAGGGTCCAGGAAACCCTGAATCTACCTCATAGGCACTGATGTGAGATTTGGGTTTAAACAGAGGGAGGTTCAGGAGGAAGCAAGAGACATGCCTTCTTCAGGAGTCCTGGTAAAATATTGTCTAGTTGATGACTATCCACTAGGAAGTCATCACCCTTGCTGCTTAAGGAAAATCAATGTGTTTCTTATAGGCTCGTAACTCCTGCTGCCCACTGTAGCTTTAGTCAAACAACTATGTTCATCTGGGTAGTGGTCTGTCCTGGAAGGCCACTGATCCTGGAGTCCAAAGTGACTACTCGTTGAGGACAACGACTCTTACCTTTTTGCCTTCACCATGAAGGAGAATGTGATAGGTTAGGCATCACCTGTTTTAAACACGAAACCTTTAAGAGTAGGACAGGAGTTTGATCCAAAGTAAAGGAGGCAGACACAAGCAACTAAAAGCTTACAGGCTTCCATGTTACTTTCGATTATCACGTGGGCACCTGAAGGAGGGGTCGGCGCTTTGTTCAAAGGTGTCCACTAATTGCAGTGACATACAGCACGATGTGTCATCACATTGCTTAAAGGAATTTGCTACTCGCAAGACTGCTAATCCTTATCACTACTGCTCTCCTTTGACTTATTTGTTTTGATTTTATTGAAGCCTAGAAGAAAACTCGTTTGTAGAATGCATATGATAAGCCAGCATCATTTCCAGGGGATGGACACGTTGAAAGAATTTGAGGCATTATGGTCCTCATATAAATGAAGAAACTGAAGCTGTGGAAGATGAATGAACTTTCCCAAAATCATTAACTAGAAGGTGGGAGAGGCTGTTTCCAATCTGTAGCCTTTTTGACTCCAAAATGAGTCAACTGCACTTTTAACCTGCTCTAAGAAACTATTTTCTAAGAAAAACACTCCGTAGAAAGCATTTCTTGTGACCTACCTAGCTAAATAAAGACTGAGTTTATTGTTCACTTGCCGTGCTCTTTAATCTCTTTAGGAGATTTTATTAAAAATGAAGTCCTAGGTGACAGGCCCCTTGTTCCCATGGACATCTTATACAGGTGAGTCACAATAATTATTTTTCCTGTCAATCTACTGGAAGTTTGAACACTGCACACCAGCAAGCATGCTTGTATGGGCAGCATTAAAGGATGCCTCATGCCTACAAGACACTCTTTGCTGTTTTAGATAAAGCATATTCATTTGTATGATTCCCTTTCAGGTCTTAGCTTTTCATTTGTTCTTGAAATACAAAGTATATAAAGAGATGAACACTGCGGGATCTCCGTATACCTCAAAGCTCAAGTGTGACTCATACCATGGAGCAGTTACAGTATTTATGAATGAGTCTA
>JAQHUG010000057.1:7871192-7895208 GCA_028555095.1 Dicrostonyx torquatus | reverse complement strand
AGCTAAGCTAGCTTCTGTTTTCATTGTGGTCTAAAAATTTTCAAATAGATAAAAAATAAAACTGAAAAAAGAGGAACCTGATGGATTGTAGGCCAACCACTTGCCTTAACTCACTTCTAGTGTGTGACACTTGGTATGAGATGTCTCAAGATACACATGACAAGTTCTTAAGTTGGGGAAAGATTGCATAATAGAAAGAGTGAGACGGGGAGAAGACAAGAGGAAGCAGACTCAGTAAGACTTGGGGACAAACTGAACATAGAAAAAAAGCAGAGAAAGTAACTAAAGTAACTGCCAAAGTGCTTATTGCCATATGAAGTCGTGGCCAGTCAGGACAGCAAAAAATATTGGAGGAGGAATGACTAGTTTGAAAAGTGCTCTAATGAGCTGTAACTTGTTGATAGACCAGACTATCCCAGACTAAGCATTTGCTCAAATTAGGATTTATGTATTTATTTGCTTATTTATTTATTTTTAACTTTTGGGTGGCACAAAATGTAATACATATTCAATATAGAGAATACTCTGACTTTTGAACTTTGGTCTTTCCAAGGTTCCTGACATTTTGTACAATTCTGCTTCTTAAGGCAGGGAATAGTAGTAAATCACAACTCCCTGCTCGGTACCGAGTCATATGGGTCAGCAATTTATGTCCTCCCATATACACTGGAGATGAAGAGCAGAATAGAGGGAGAGCGGAGCTAAATAGAATATGTATATTAAATGCACGTTCGATTTATGCCATTTTCAATCTGCCATAGACTTCTTGTGACATAATCCCATGTAAATCACAGATTATCTGTATAAAACTTGAACTCAGGAAACATACCTTAGTGCAGTGATTCTCAACCTTCCTAACACTGAGACCCTGTAATACAGTCCTCATCTGTAGTGACCCCCAACCATAACATTATTTTCATACTACTTCATCACTGTGTTCTTGCTACTATTATGAATCATAATGTAAATACCTGTGTTTTATGATGGTCTAAGGAGACCTGTCAAGACCCACAGGCTACCAAGCACTACCAGGTTATGTGCACTTGGAAGTTAACCTCAAAAGCAATGGAAACAACAATAGAATTCCAAGGACAGGATGAGAACATAGGAGGACATCAACATTAAAGAGATTTAATGCAGGAACCAGGGGAAAGGGCTAGAGAAGAAAATAGCAGTAAATTTAGGAAAATGTACTAACTTTAAAAAAAATAATGGAAAAGACTTGTAAGGAATTTCAAAGAGAAAATGATCAGAAGTATTAGAATAAGAAAATAAAGTATCAAATATCTATTTTTTGAGACTCTAAGAGTTTTAAAACTTTATGTTTTTGTTTTTTTTACGTCAAGATTTTCAAGACATAGGGAAACATTATATGATTGACGAATGCCATTGGCTTTGACAAAGAGAAAGACACTGGTGAATTTTGTCAGCATGGCTAGGGTGCTTTGTGGGTGGTGATGCCAGATTGCAGTGGGAGGATAAGCACAGGAAATGAGAAGTGAAATGTGAAGGCGTTGGAGTTAGCTACACATCCTAATCCTAGCACTTAACTCAAGCTCTCTCCTACCTAAGACAACATTAGCCAGCGATCACAAGGTCAGCAATGTTCAGGGCTTGTTGGCCATGTATTGATGGGCAAGTACAGCGGCTCCCTGACTGCTTACTGACATTGCTTGTGACACGTACTGGTGGGGCCAGGAGGACAGGCATGCACCTTGATAGAGGCAGACTTTGGCTAATCAGCTTCTACCAGTCCTGGTTTTCAGACGAGTCAAACCTAAGACCTTGTACGTGCAAGATGAGTACTCAAGTACAGAACATGTTTCCCTGTTGAGAGAGGAACGAAGTCCTAGATCTTACCCTTCCCAGAAAAGTACATCGAGAACAAGAAAGGTGCCCATGTTTTCTTTGGGGGCCATATTAATTTCACTCAGAGTGAACACTGGCTCAGAAGACTCAGGTTTGTTTCCTTTGAAACGTTGAGTAAGGACAAGGTAAAGGCTCATGTCTCACTAAAGAGTTTAAAAACTCAGAGAAGAGGGTATAATAGAAAGGTCAAGCCACTGGAGGGATGGGTAGTGATTTAAGTAATATGTACATAAGTCAGTAAAAGATTTACATAATTACAGCTGTCTGAAGTGAAGCTGTACACTAAGAGGTGGAGTCCTGGGGGGCGGGGCTGGAAGCTGGGGGAGGGTGGTGATGGTTAATTTCTGTGAAGTTGAACACACGCACTTTGGAGAGTAGCATGGTACCAACTGTGCCATGTCTTCTTTATTCTGCCAGTGACAGGAGAGAATTCTGGATTATGTAAAATACTGGTTTCATCTATAATCAAACATCATTTTATATTCACTTTGATTTTCTTCCTGTCCTGAGAGGAGGCTTTCAAGTTCCATGTCTGTGAAAGAAAACCTACAACCAAAGAAACTTCCCGCAGTTTGATAAAATGAGTAAAGGTGATATAATTGCTCTTTTATAAGGCCCTTCAGTTCAAATGATGCTTCTGATTTTAAAAAGTGTTCTCTTTCTGGGGGACAAAAGTGTTCACTCATTAATAAAACTAGGATAATGGGCAATTACTTTCATTTCTCTTTTGTTTCTACTTAGCAAAGATAAAAGTGAATGACTGTCTGTTCCTCCAATGTCTAATGAGTTCTTGAGGTCTGTGAAATCCCGACGCCTAATCATCAGGACACTTGCAGATATTTTCATAAACAACAAGCCATCTACCGAGAGCATAACTGAGGCAAATGAAGGGGGAAGAAAATAATTATTTAGGAGGATGGTATAGGAGGCCTGAATAAGGAAGGGAATTGCCATTAGGTAACTTCATCCTCACAGGCACACTCACATGGAGAGTCAAAAGTAAGGCTCATAGAGATCCATAATAGTAGCTTATTGTGGAGCCCCGCAGGGGACCTCTTACACAGCAGCCATGGCAGGGAGCACAGTTTAGAATGTCATCGTCTCTGTTGCCAAGGCAACAGCCCAGCCAGCAACACAGACTGACATTTTGAAACATGCATGTGATTTTATTATTTACAAGTTACAGAGAGGAAAGCAGAGCTACCATGGTAGCTCAGAAACATCTGTTCTAATATTGATGCTTATTTCTGTTGAAACAGTAAAAGCAATAGTCGTGTGAATATAGACAGACTCCCTCTTTCACCTACTTGGTCGATAACAGTTTACCTAATGCGCACCTACTATGTGCACTAGGAAGAAGGGTTTTTGTATAGACGCAGCATTGTGAATTTCATCTTAAAACTGGTTAGAGCAGGTAGAAATCAATGCATGCCATAAATAATGTTTAAATAAAGAACACTGTACTTCTTTCGCCTCTAAACATTTAGATGTTGGCAGTTGATCTCTCTCTTGTTCCTACACATTTTTTCTCAAATGTTCATTTTAGCAGATGAATGTATCCCTTCTGATACTTTGAGGAAACACCAGTTCCCAAGGAAATAATTTGGAAACACGCAGTAGCACATATCTCTCTCCCATCAATTCACGGGAGCATTTCCTGACAGAGCGTTTCCATAGTGCTGGTACTCCAGGGAGCCTACTCTGGGAAAAACGGCGTCAGTGTCAACTTCGGCTTGAAACAGTGATTACAGTAGAAATACTACCATGGGTTATAAGCACTTGGAAATTTGTAAGCAACACGTACCCCGCGGTCCCACTGGAACACGACATTCATCCTTTTTGAATACCAAGCATGGTACTGAACCTTTAATTACTTCTTCACAGAATCTAGCATTCGAGCTTCTGTATCCCAAAAACACTTCTTAAAGCATGTCTCTTTTATGCGGCATCTAGGAGCCTTCCTGATGAGCTAGAGTTGAGTTTTTCAAAGGCAGAACACACCCCTCCCCTCCCGCGCCACCTGTGCTTAATGGTATTTACATAAGAGGATGCAACACTCTGTCTAGTACTGCTATTCATGAAAGCAGAAACACAGTCTAAAACTTCAGGAGGATAGCAACTCCCCAGATTTGCAAGAGGAAGATGACAAGGGGGCAAAGGCATGACTTAAGTAAGAAAGGCAGTGATACTAAGTTGGCTGTTAGCCAGTACTGTCTGTTCCATGCAATTCCTGGCTTCAGATTTTGTGCACGACACCACGCAGTAAGCTGAGGCTCTTGCCTCACTGAGTTATTGCTTGGGAGATCTCTCTCTTCCTTCAAGATGGTTGAAGACACTGAGATTTGTCTGCCCGGGTTTCTGATCCATTTCATTGACTAGACACTGCTTCACTGCTTCCGCGTAATTCAATTTCATTTGTGAGGGAAAGAAAAATCATAGCCCTTACTTCCCACAGAGGGCGAGAAGATTAAAAGCGCCTTGTTGAGGCCCTGCTGTGGAGAGATTGCCAAGGTGTTATTAGATGGAGCCAGAGCCTAAGTCTGAATCATGCTGCAGCCTCGCAGAGCAAATCGTGCTTCTGCAGAGCGGAATCGCCACAGCGACATGTGGAGGACAAAGTCTGTGTGATGGCTTGGCTCAAAGTCTTTCTCAGACAGCCTGGCACCGGCACAGATGTCCCGAGTAGTAAGCGACAGAGCAGCCCCCATGCTGAGAAACCCTGTACCAACTGCCTCCTTCAGCATCCTGAGCATATGTTCCCGTATTTTCATATTTATTTCCATCTCACACTTCACTGATCTTTTCAATTTGCAAATTAACAAAAGAGATGACTCTTGTTTCAGAAGAACCCAAACCTAGCTGTCTGCTATGAAGATGAAGGCTGTCTACGCAGACAGAAGACCACTCATTGAGGCTGGGTTTGGTTAAAATGCCAATGGAAATCTTTTTAAATGAGCATGGATATTCTTTTCAGTGATATTAGAAAATGACTAAAGTCAAGCAGTTAGGGGTGATCCAGAACTTTCAGGTTTCTTGAAGTAAGGCATTTTCCTTTTATCTTTGTGGTGTAGGAGGATTCTTCTGTGTTTCTTTGCTTTCATTGGTTAATAAAGGACTGTCTGGCCTATAAGATAGGACACAGCCCTTAGGTGGGCGGAGTAGACAGAACGGAAGGCTGGAGAGAAAGAAGTGTGGCAGATGCTATGATGCTCCAGTCTGAGAAGGACACTGGTTCGACTCATGCTGGTAAGTCAGAGTCAAGTGGCAATATATATCATCAGAAATGGGTTAGTTTTAGATGTGAGAGTTAGCCAAGAAAAGGCTAGTGATAATGGGCCAGGCAGAATTTAAATTAATATAATTGTCATGTGGTTATTTCGGGCATAAGCTAGCTGGCAGCCTAGAGCCAGGTGGGAAGGAACAAAAGGGCCCACGTTAATCTCAGGTGCTGGGAACAGCTGCCACACCCCTCTTGCAGCATCTTTGAAGTCCTGGATGAGGTTTTTGATCATAGCACACAGTACATAAAAATGAGCATATCTACACTGATACACAGTATCAGATGTGCATGCATCAGAATGCAAATCTTTCTAATGACCAGCTATGTGCAGTTTCTTGACTTTACTAACCTCTGTTTCCTTCACTGAATAGTGTCAGACACAACTTCATAACAAGGTAATGATGAAACATTCTGTGCAATCTCTGCACAGAATGCAGCATATAATGTTTACTCATCAAGTATCAGTTATTGTTTCCTAAAGTGAATAGTGTGCTGACAAGTTTTCAAAGGGAAAACATTCGCCTTGCCGTTGTGTATGTGTGCACGCACGGCATGCTTGCATCTGTTTATAATTGAAAGTGAAATTGTGTAAGAGAGATTAGCACCATACATTTCCTGGGCTAGAATTCTACTACTCCTTACAAATACAGATGAATTAGACTACACATGAAGTTGGTTTGTCTGTGGTGTATATTAGTCATGGAAACTGTGTGAACAATTTTGAGAAAGTTGGGATATGGGCTTTGCCACTAAGATCTGTTGAAGGAAGGATTATCTAAATAGCACAGACATGTAAGGAGGTACCAGAAAGTACAAGAATCAGAATCTCAGTGTGGAAGTCTCTTTATAGTCAGGCACTAATGTTCCAGCCACTCAGTAAATATTAATAATGAATCTACTATTTGCCTGTCTGAATCAGCAGCTATCAAGGATACACAAATAATGGGTAAAATCTTTGTACTAAGAAAATTTTCAGCCTTAGATGAGCAGCAAAGGCAAAAATAAATATCAATGTAATATGAAAGAAATTATAGTGAATACAATTTGGGCTATTTGACTTACAGAATGAGAATAGAATCTCTCCTCTATTCAAAAAACACACAGACGCATAACAATGACCTCTAAAATTCTTACTTAATTTTATCTCATGTTTTCATTTGATCGTTAGAGATGCTCTCCAAGTTGGGAAGGTACAATCTTGAGATATTTTCTTCAATTTACATCAGTTTTTTCCATAGTTTTCTTTTAGAATTATTTACTGTTAGCTCTGGATATCATTGTGCACTTAGAAGATGACAAATAGAAATTAAAATGAAAATGATTCACTTTCAACTTAAAGCAGATTTCATATACTTCTGCTTTTACATTGTATGAGGTTCAATAAAATTAACTTTAATATTTTAATGGATTAATGTAGAAAATAAAATAGAAGTCAAGTTTCTCAGTATACATCTGTAATCCCACCATTCAAGAGGTTGAGGCATGAGGACTGTGACTTTGATGAAAATTCTCACTATGTCTTGAGACCTTGCATTAAAAGAATTGAGTAGCTGTCAGGTCCTGAAGTAGTCATATTGATCAAAACAAATAGTCACTGTAAAATCAACCCCTTTTCTTCAATTTCTCTCTTCCATCCTCTGTCCTTTCTCCTTCCTCCCATCTCACCCATTTTTACCCATCTTCCTTCCTTCCTCTCTTTCACGCAAACTTTTCCAAACTTTCCTAACTAATTTATCAAAATAACCAACCATTTCTACCCTCAGAAAGAACTAATATTCAGACATAAAAAGAAACCTAGACCTAAACACAGAGTTTTATATTTTGTTTTATTCTGCATAGCTTTAAAATGTAAACAAACTGTAAACGTTTTAGAACATGAACTATTTCAGTAAATTCTATGAAGAAAAACATGACAGGAATACAAATGACACGGCCACCTAACCTGCCGCTATTGCCCACAGCATCCTCTTTGTGGAGTCTCTTTGCATAAAGGGATCCTACATTGTTTCTGATAAAATAAGAGGAATTTTTTGAAGATATTTTTGTCAAAGACATCTTACTAGCTATTACACTTTTTAAAAGTAATATGGCTGATACGACGGGTGGGAACGTAAAGAGCTGAGTGGGCTGGCGCCAGGCACATCTGAGGAACCCCAGGACTGCAAAGAAATCTTTTGAAATCCTTTGAACTAAGAAATCCCTGAGGTTCCCTGTAGTGCTAACAGCATATGACTACAGGAACTAAATAATTCACAGTGAATCATACTTCACTTACACAAGGATGCCTTCTGCTTTCAAGGAATAAATAACTTAGGTTTTCATTAGACTGTGGCATTTATTTTGTATCAACAAAGTCAGTAACTAGAATAAATCCCCATGAAAATTACTCATGTCCAGAAAAATATATCAACCTAAAATAAAATGCTGTCACCAGAATTATAGATAGATGAACGTGGTTGAAGCACTGATGATGTTTCCCACAATATTTATGAAAAATAGACCCCCCCAGTTCAATAATAAACAGTAGTTAACCACCTGAATGCAGCATTTTGTCTTTCAGGTAGTTTTTGTTGACCTAAAGTTCAGTCATCTCTACTCTTTAGTTATATTCCTCTATCAATTAAATCTATGCACAAAAAATACCATGCAATAGTAGAAATTTTGTAAATCAACATTTGCCTTTAACAATTCATTTCAAAGAGGTTTCAGACTTTTATTTCTATACTAACACTCTTACATCAATTACTCACTTTGTGGATGGGTCACTAAGGTCTTCTCATTAAAGCTGAGAGGATTGTCACACTTTCTCTCGGCCTCTCTTACGTGTGTGTACATGTTTCTCTGTCTCACTCATGACAGTGTAAATGTTGTCGTTTTGGACAGTCGTAGCTCATTGTGTTCTAAGGATTAAGGGTTGGAGACATATATATGCGATTTCAAATTTCAGGAAGCAGTTCTAACTCACTACTGTCAAATGGCATGGTTATATTTAGCATAGCTGTGATGAAATTGCTGCCAAAGGTTCTCTCTTAGGGATTCTAGTCACAAGGATTGAGTGTCTGTATCACACTTACTTGAAGATGAGATTATAAAGGGGATTCAAAGTGTGTGGCAAAGGAAGGCTTTGTAAATATAAAATAAAATAAATATCATGATGTCTCTTTTCTGTTAAATATATAAAAAATTTTGAAATAATTGGTGAACATTTCTACTGTTATGTACATTATCTTTCTGATCTGTTGTAAGAGCGAATACTGTTTCTTTACTTCAAACTTGTCTTGTCTTGTCTATATTAACACTTTAAAAGCCAGATGAGCAAACTTAGCTCTTCATAAATCTTAGGTACCTTAGACGTGTTGGAAATCTCACCATATGTTCACACGTTATCGTTTCTCAGCATTGATCATAGTGAACAGATTATATCTTGTGCTGCAGGAGAAGCCTGAATACGTTTTAAGATCTGTGACCCATTTAAGATGAGTGAAAAGAGCTGACTACTTATTATGCTCGACCGGACTAATTTTTGACAGCTATGTTTCTTTATCCAGTTAGTTAATGTAAACAACAATCACCAAAACTACTCAATTCATCTGCCATTTAAGCTTATTTAAGCTTAGGGCATGTTACTGTGATTGTGAAGAATAAATGCCAACTGGATGTCTGGTGAACCTATAGGAAAAAGTGGAGACACTTGCAATACATTTGTTATGCTTCTATGTCTAAGAAAAGATGCCTGAGGTGAGTGTACTTAGTTATCTGAGGTACAGGCAAGAGCTATTGCTCTACTTATATCTCTCCTTTCCTTGAAGATTATCATTATTGGGATGAGTAGGGAACATATGGATTTTGATCTTCCTCTGTTTGATTAAATGTTAATCACTGAAATTTTTTTTCAGGTAATGGCCACATTTTTATGCTACAATTATTCAATATTAGAGTACATTCAAGAGCAGTTGTTTTATATTTTATTTGTTTAATGTGTCACACCATGCATGTGGAGATGAGACGACATCTTACAGAAGTCAGTTCTCTGCTTCTACCCTGGTTGTCAGACTTGGCAGCAAAAGACTTGACCTGCTAAACTATCTATACCCCCCCATTCGTGAGTCTTTTAAACATCCAAACTTCCTTTTACAAAAGTTTCTAGAAATTTAGACAGTATATTGTTGTCCTTGATGAAAACCTGACAAATGATTCAGCTTCCATCAAGTTCTCTCTCAACCACATGTTACTTAGCACTTGGAGCATCCATTATTCCCTATTGTGGCAAAGAAAAGCTGCAGCAGTAAACCATTGTGGTACTGAAAGATATTGCAGAATCTTTTCTCATAGAAGAATTTATTTAATAGAAAAATAATATAATAGAGACACTGATGACCCAAAAATGACCCAAAAGTAGAGACACAGCAGTGCTTCAGTGACTATGTTGAAACTTCAAGAGTAGTAGAAAGTAAACTTCCGATTTATCAGCACAACTAGCATCTGTGTCATATGAACTCTACATTGTACCTCAAGACTCCCAGCTTCTGCCAAAATAAAATTAAGACAACAAATCCAAGTTACTACACACATATTTTCCTCTGCTTGTCTTCCTTTCCTTCCTTCTTTTCAATCTTCTGTAACTGAACATCTCCCGCCATCTTGGGAGCTCCTACTAGATAGGAAGAAACAGGAAACAGTCGATCTATCAACCATGACTGAAACTGTATGACAAGATTTCTGAGACCTTGTGTGAAAACTCCAAATAAACAAGACAAGAGTCTTGTAACCCCACTCCTCCGTTACATGGTTGTTCTTGGAATTTGCTTTCATGCCATCCCAGATGTAATAACAGGAGGAGTGGGCTTACTGTAGTTTACCAGGCAGGCATCTTACTCATTATCCAGAATAATCTTTCCAGGCACAAGTCATCCTTGGAACTACATATAACTTCAACTAATATGGCCTTGCCATCCTGACTGTGTGAGCCTAAATTCACCTGACCTTACTCTCAGGACTTTTTAATAGCCTAAACTTATGTGATCTTGCCCTTGTGACTGTACACAAGTTGAACTCAAGTGAACTTTGATCACATGACCTTGCTTAAGCCTCTGAATGTCCACAAAATATAAATTGTCTGTTGCCCTGAATAAATTTGACCACTGCATGAGACTTTAATCTACCTCATTTTCAGAGTGCATTCTACCAGGTTCATGCCGCCAACTAGAGCACTAACACACATCCACATCCTATACTCATATACTTTCACCGAAAATCCTAAGAATCTCAGTAGCATCTATGTCTTAGATCCATAACACCTATGTTTAGGACCTCCTCAGTGTATTGGTTCCTTCAGTAAGGAATCATGTATAACAACTGGTCCTCCTTTAAGTAGATGTTTCAAGATGAAATAACAAATATGCCTGTATGGTCAAGCTCAGTGGTTGATGGAAAAGTTGTTCTTGCTCCTGTAATAGGCTCTTGGATCTTTGAAAAATTTTGCTAAGTTTTCTAGAGCTCAGTAGCTATAATCACCAATATGTACACAGTAATGCACATCAAATAGGGCTATTTCAAAGATCAAATGAGGATATGGATGACAATTATTGTCAAAAAGAATGTTGTCATTAATATTAGCTATAAGTATGCTGCTACAACAAGAGGTAGAAGATAGAGAAGACCCAAGAGCTAAAGAAGGAACATGAAAATGTAAAGGATGTTGTGATCAAATAGCAAGTCTTTCTCCCTGCTCAACCCATATCCTTACATACTGTCTATTCACAAAGCTGAGACTAGCTTCTTAATGACTATAGCAACACTGGGTTCAAACTCTGTCATTATTGCTTAGTAAACACTTATAATTACTGATTTACCCTCCCAGTCCAATGTTTCCTTATTGTTGATTTAAGGGGAAATCAAACAAAAGACCTAAAAAGTCTTCTGTGAAAATGTATTAGTAACTACAGCCCCTCAGTAGTCTTGATGAACTGTGTAGTGATTTTACCTTTCCTCTCATCTCTTCACCCCTTCTGGCTGATATATGAACACCCATGGGCTGACAGATGTTGCTCTGGCAAGGAAGGTGCAAGATGGGTATTGCCATATATCCAATTGAAGACAATCATAGGCTTTAAGCACTCCAAGAGAGATCCTGGACATAGTGATTTATAAATTAGAATTTGGACATGTCTGTATTATATACATATATATGTGTGTGTATGTATGTATATTATATAACGTATGTGATGTATATTTTCTATAATTACTATATATCCATACCTCCAGATATATATAAGATAAATACATATAATATAAATATATAACTGGAGTTACAGAGATTTATAAGAATAGATCTTCACTTTTAATAGACAATGTCTGAAGATAATGCCTGGATTATGTTTCTAATTTCATGTCAACTAATCATAAGTTTACATGGACCATTGCAATACAGCTATATTTTCTTCAGAATTTTGGCATACCCCTTACAAAATGCTAAGATAATAAATCAGTTTTCTCTGAGATAATTTCTAAGATCAAAGTTCGTAAGTAATCTCTTCTTTTTTCTTTATTTGTGCTATGTATTTGAACTCCTTTATGACTACATATGGAGAAATTAGGTAGATTGTACAGGCTGATACATTTTTAGAGAGACAAGAACTCTGATCAGTATTTGAATATTTTATTACTTCCTAGAATTATTCATAAAACTGAAAAGAGCTTTATTTTACTGTCAATGTTCAAGTTATGATAATTTCAGGTACAATATTGAAATCAGAATAAATTTCAGGTAGAAATGAAGTCTTGTCAGAAATCACAGTCTTGTCTTACTCAAATTTTCTTTGATAAGTGGTATAATAAGAAAAATGCTCAAATCTCCCACCTTAACTCAAGTTTATATTTTTAAGTGGTATTTGACACCCAAGCAGACAGTCTAGAAAGAAAACTATCTTCAGTTATTTGAGTGCTCAGAAGAAATACCCTCAGATTGGAAGAAGCTATACCTAATATTAATGGGAAAGATCTGAATCCTAAGATAAAAGAGTTGTTTTCAGTAAACACATCTTGAAATGAACATTGTCATATTATAATCTAGAAGTGTATGCCAACTTCTGAATTGGATTTTTTTCTGTTTCTAGACTTTCAGTTAGCAACACGTGAAATCAAAAGGTTAAAAGGAGAGTGAATGTCTTAGCCTTTTTGTATGAAAGAAAAAGCATTATGGAAACAAATTTATAATTGACTCATGTGATACTGGAAAAAGGGTGGGTTATTAATATTATTAAATTAACAGATGATAGTTGACTAAGCTTCTCAACCTTCTTTAAGAAATTATCATAGACTGGAAAATCTAAAACCAACCTAAACATGAGAAATATATTCTGGATGCTAACAATGAGACAGTCCAAGATTCAAGAACCAGTAGACTCCATGTTTAGAGAGATCCTGCTTCCAATCCAGAGACTGAAGTGCTTGCTCTGGTGTTAATTTGGGAGAAGGGCTGAGACGCACTCCACTCTCAGAAGCTTTCTTAAAGTGGTACTAAGCCATAAGCATCACCTTCAACAGACCCCACTTTCAAATACAGTCTCATTAGGGAATATGTTTCAACACAGGAATTTGGGGTGAAAATTAGTATCAAGTCTTGAGCAATGGTCCAAAGAGCAAATATAACTATTTCATTCCTTATGTGCTCACCAATCTGGGTAAGAAAAATACTTATATTCCTCATTTGATCTGAATGTAGACACTGACCTGAATGGAAAAGGTTCTACTGTTCCCTCATTAGTACATTTGTGTAAAAGAGTCTGTGGAATTTTCAGTCAGTACTTTATTAAACAAACTTAAATATCTTATAGATACTTTCATAACCTAATCTAAATGAATACAATTAAAGTTATTAGGACAATATTTACACTTGCATTTTTCATAGAAAGATATGCATAGATAACCTAATAATTTAATTCCTAACCCGAGTCTTTCTTGTCACTTCCTCTATGCGGTGTCACTGATGCTCCTTCTGACACATATAGGGGCTTCGTTTACAAGATGGTGATGGTGGAAGATTCATTGAGTTTCTCTGTCTATCTGACAAGGACTAGAAAATCTTCTCAATTTCTTAGTTCGTCCTAAAATTATATCCTGAATAACTCAGGATATAAATCAACCACCACAGCTTGAGCTTCATATTTAGTTAGTTAATGTTTTTCTTCCAATTGTACCATTGTGGCCCCTGAGGGAAAGGTGTGACAGATCGGCTGTTCGTACCTTTTGATATCTCTACTAAAGTGTGAAACACGGTGGCTCCTATCTGTTTTAATGGCATTGTTATTTGGGATTCAGAGTCTAGACTCAATCTATACTCAGTCTCTTGGAGGAAATGTTCCTGAACTGAGTTATTTGAACATGCAGGGTTCATCTACAAAATGGCATGGGTTTTTAACTTCAAACTTACAAGATAATCAAAGCTAATCAGAAAATTATTGCCTCACATTTACCAAAATGTCAGTATTCTGATATGCATGCCAAGAAATCTAGATACAAATATGAATTAAAACTTTAGCCAAGTAATCTTACCTGATGATACTCAATGGTAAAATTGGTGTTTCAAAAGTTTGGACCTATATGGCCTACTGCTATATGGTTAATAATAGCTTTTTAGCTCTAGGGGCACAGCTGTTTGACTGTATAGACAAATATATCTACTTCCATCACCAAGACAGTAAGCAGAATACCTATCCAGATAAAATAGTAGAGAAGGAGTGCCAATAAAAAAGAGAACGAGATTAAGACACCAAAAAAAAAATGAGGATAGAAGCTTTTGATAGAAGATACTAACAGGTGAAAGGAATTTCCACCTCTAACCTTGAAGGAACAAGGGACAAAATAATACAACCTGAGCCATACATGAGCAAGGAGGGGAAGTCACGAGTAGTAGGCAATAAGGGAATAAAAATATCTCGGTGTGTAAGACATATAAAAATGGAGTAAATCAGGACATGACATAATAAGAAACAACTTGTTTGTGTACAAGTAAATGATAACCGAACACACCTACTGTGTAACTGGGCATGACTGGACCTACAAAACTAAACCAGAGTCACAGAGATTTCTCTAAGCAGATAGACTTCGAACTAAAGTACAGCACACCAACTCATCACTTTCCCATAGGCATCCTGGCACCTACCCAAGACATCACCAAGTGTCTTCTGACCCAGTTCAGTGCTGAGTTCCTTCCTTCAGGGCTCGCTACTTCCAAGCCCTGTGTCTTTTTGCCACTCCATCCCTGCTGTCAGTGTGTTATCCCAGTACCTGACCTCTGCACTGACTCTTCAACTGAGTCCTTAATTCCAATAGACTCTTAAGATGTTTCCACCTTTCTGTAACCTACATAGAATTGCTTGAAGTGTGACGTTGGACTTGGGTGCTAAAGAATTAGTGGTGAAAAATGAAATGGAGCAAAGTTTACATTTGCCATAGTCTGTGGACTAAAACCAGTGAAACTTGAAGATGGATGCTAAAAAGAAAGCCCACACTAGCTCAGAATTGAATATAATAAAGGGTTATTTATTTAGGGGTACACTCATGGATCACTGGCCTCTGCATACACGGGGAACAGGAACCGAATCCAGCAGCCAGAAGAGAGAGGGAACTTACAGTTTACATAAGCATTTATAGTATAAGAGGCCACACCCATGTGGGCAGGTAACTGAAAGGCTACTGGCTGTAGGATTTCCTACAGCAGAAACTGATGTAGCTTGTGATTCTACTGGCATTCAATAAACTTTAACATTGTAAAAAAGACAACAGTATGATAATCTGTGTAGATAGCATAGTTCAGTCATGACAGTTTGACTCTCCATTCTTAACATTCCTGTTTCCTACAATTGTCTCCCTCATGGAGAGATAAACAAAAATAGAATGTGATTGGAAGAAGGGAATTGAATACAAAAATGGGAAGAAACAAAACTGCTAAATACAACCAAAATTATAAATGAAGTAGCATCACTTCACACTACTGAAAAAAATTGATGATATTTTATTGGTATTATTTTTCCAGTGCAATTCTACCACCAGTCCCAATGTGGAAAACCAAAACAGTGTGCTTCATGGAAGGGTGTAAATCATACTAACCGAGAAGTTGTTAGTGTGAATAGAATTTGGTTTGATCATCTTTGGGGATTCTCGAATTTAGCAATGAGTGCTCTGATCCAAGTTTTTGTATTTCAAAAGTCATTTGTCACACCCAAACTCCTTTTTTTTTTAGCTTCATTGCCCTGTTGTTACCATGGTGCCACAACCTTTAGATGGTCAGCTCTCCAAAATAACTAAAGAAATCTCGCCATGAGAACAAGGAACTGAATGGTCCAGACGACTTCCCTTATGTTGACTGTTGCTTATTGCTATTAACCACTGTGATCACCTTTGATACCAGTCGTTGGCCTGTATGCTGGCAGCCCACGGAGACTGCATCTGTGAGGGAACATCTCTACTTCATTTCTGCTGATTTCTCCTTGAGTCCCAGCATCAGCACGTTCCTGGGCAACCCGCCTTCCTTCAGAGTCTTGGTCTGTTCACACACTCACATTCAAGCCAACATCCACTAGGCTCAATCAAGGAGGGAAAAAGCTAACCTTTACTTTTAAAGAGGAAGCATGTAGAAAAATCTTTGCATATTTAAACATATTGGGTATGGTAACTCCTATGCACGCTTATCAAATAAAATTTAATCTATTATGGTGCATTTAGCTCTATATTAATTATTCCAATCTCCAAATTTCTGCAAAAGTTCCATTTTATATATAATCATCACATGCCACATAATGATGTCTGCCATTAGTGACAGATCTCCTGTAGAATAATGGTGTGATAAGATTACATTGGCTACTGATATCACAGACACCTCTTTGTGTAAGTACCTTCTATGGTATGTAAGGGTATTTTTCTTTGGACTATCAGTTCACAAAAAAATGACACGGAGACTTATTATTAATTATAAAAGCGCAGTCTATACCTTAGGCTTGTCCCACTAGCTCTTACAACATAAAATAACCCATTTCTATTTATGTACATGTTGCCACGTGACTCATGGCTTAACCTCTCTTTCTGCATATATACTCCTTCTCTGTCCAGATGGAAACTCTGCCTTTTTTCTTCCCAGCATTCTCTCTGACCAGAAGTCCTGCATAGCTATTGGCCTTTTGACTTTTTATTAAGCCAATCCCAATGACACACCTTCACACAGTGTAAACGAATATTTTGAAGCAACAATGTTCACATAGACATGACCCCAAACAAGTGTCTTTCAGACCATATCCAAGTCACTAAATACATGCCTGTATAGGAGAGCACAGTTTCTATAGACTTTATGCAGTAAAGAAGCTTCTCTAAAGTCAATTTTCACTACTTTTTAAAATAAGTTTTAATAATAAAGCAAGCCATAAAATCTAATCTGCATACCAAGAAAAGTAGAAAAACAGATATAGGACTGCCAGTTAGAAGGTAAATATTTGGGGTACAAAGTGAGCGCTCCTAGGTTCAAACCCCAACTTTAACACTTTACAAAGGTTACTCTTGAACAAGCCTTTTAAACTTCACCTATCTGATTAGCTTTTCTTCACTGTAGAGATAATTTTAATGATGGCATGCCAGACATGAGATATACTAAAACCTGAATTGTATGACCCTAAAGACCATGGCATAGAAAGCACTTGATAATTATGATTGTCATTGCCGCTATTAATCAGCTATGTGAGCAGTGCAATACACAGACTCCCCCAGGGGCTCCCTGCTGCCTTATGATCTATAAATCCCTTCTGTCTCTGATAATGTAGTCTCCCTAGAAAAAGGCTCGCTTGACCACATGGCAAGCAGTTAAATTCTGCCTGCTGGCACAGCACACATTTTAATATCTCTAATCGCTGGGATTCAGTTCCTTCTCATCTCAAGCTCGCTTCCCGTACAATGTGTCAAACTGAAGAAGGGGGACAGTAGGGACAGAAATCTCATCATGCTTATTATTCTCCACCACGACTTGGAATGGACTTCTATTTGTCTGTCACTGCAGTAACTCCCAGAAAAACCTCATTCTGTCGCCAGAGATGCCGCTTGTGAGGGCTTGGCTGTGCTTCCCGTCAGCCTTTGTGCTTCAGCCAGAACACACTTGTCTTCCACACAGGGCCTTCCAAAGGCTCCTCAAGTAGCTTATTTCCCCTCTTCAGTGTTCTCCATTACGGGCCCCTTTCCCACTTAGGATTAGAGAAAAGAACCATTGACGTAATTCATTCAAAATCTAGTCTCTCAATGACAAGAGAATAATAGTATCTAAGTTCGGCTCCGGAGACCAAGGGGCTTACCATCTTGGGCTCCACCACTTATTAGCCATGAAATAAGGCTAATTTCCTGGTATCGCTGAACCACAGTAAAGGGAGTGGCTATGAGAGTGGCTTAAATGAAATGATGCAATTAATTTTATGCAGTAGCTTTTCTATAGCGGCATCACTTGCTGCTTTGTTTCCCGCATTTCTGCATCTGACAATTTTTTTCTTGTCTTTTCTCTCTTCAACCACATCAAAATCTCTGTGCTATATAATAACTATGTGTTCCTCCTCCCGCAGCCAAATAAAAGATATTCCGTGAAAAAAAGTTCTGCTTGAAATGGCTGGCCATCTAGTCAAAACACATATGCTTTGGTGCTCTTCCACGTTCCTTGCAAAACACTTATTCTGATCCTCTGCCTAATTGCCTGCAACACCATGCATGCGAAGCAATTATCCTTTCACTTTTCCTAATGGACATGGGTAGGGCTCCATTAATCCCTTTCCCTTTACGTAAATGCTACTTCTCTGAAACACTAGAACACTCTGGAGAAGGGCTCCTGGAGCCACTAGAAATGCCTAAATTGAGGTAACAATGAAACCACCTGAAGTGGTCTCTCAGGGTAAAGAAACAAGCCTCTGTCTTCTCAGTCACTCCAAAGTCTTTAAAGGTGAAGAGAATTGCTGGTAGTCATAGCCTTGCACAAGAAATACTAATTACCTCGTCGATGGAAAACACAACATATAGCTCTCCTCAGGGTTATAAGCTTCAAGATCAAACCAAACAGAACTTCCCTCCCTCTCTCTGTGAGACCTTAGCAAGTTGTTTTAGCTTCTCTTTAGCCTTTATCGATCTGAAGTCAGGATGGTAAATAAATTATCACCAGCAATACACACACACACACACACACACACACACATACATACACACACAATATTTATGCACTTTCTTCTCTACTGCCATAAAATTCCTTGAATTTTCTGTATTATGAAAATTGTATCCATGGTGAAATAACATGGTGGCTTTAACTAGTGCTTGTTACTCCATCACCCACAAGCTGTGGAAGGGGTTTTCCTTTAGTGTGTAAATTATGCCACTCTTATTTTCATAGCTCTAAGAAAAATGACAACAGCAACAGCAAAATAAAATTAACAAAATTTTCAGACTGTAATATCCCCCAGACACTTGTAGATCCTAGGAACTTATTCCAGGACTTTGAAGAGACAATGTCGTTCAACCGCAGGCTTCTTAAATTTTCCGATTAGAGATTAGCAGCATGGCTCATGGGGTAAATGTTTGCCTGAATTTGATCCCTGGAATACTAATAGAGAAAGTGAAAGAAGAGAATCAATTCAACTTCTGTTAGTTGTCCTCTAACCTCCATGGTATTGTGGCTGGTGAGAACGCATGCACACGCGTGTGCGCACACATACACACACACACACACAAATAGGCAGTCAAGCAAGTATAATACATGGCCAGTTGTATCTCTAAGCAAGTTGACTTAAAATCCTGAGATCTCCAGAAATCAGAATTCTTACTTCTAGTTTGGCTTCCATATGAGTGTCAGGGAGAGCTTTCTGGTTTCATGACTGTGATAGACAGAACATTCACTATCTTCAGCCATAGTCCCCATCAGGAGAAAGAACCCATCATTTTGCTGAGAAAATTCTAAGCTTTTTCACTACTTTTCACATAGACAAGATGGACTGGCAGCTAGCGAAAATGCAAGCACTACTCTGTCTCTTTTATCTTTCTTTTTATTCATCTATTTTCATCCAGATCGTAGCCATCCCCATCTCTCCTCCCATCTCTGACGACAATTGGGCCAGGCATCAATCTGGTCAGAGGAGATGGCCTGTTTAGCCTATTTATCCACTATTGCTAGGTGTTTAGGGGGAATCCTCTCATAGACTCCTGGGATATTTCCATATGCCAGGCTTCCACCAACTCGAAAATGTACCCCAGCAGACTCTCTCAGTACTCTGCCTCTCTGCCCCCACCCCTAGCCTGATTGCTCACATTCCAATCCTCACATGCCCCCAGTCTATGGTACTGGCACACAAACAGACAGGTGGATCAATGGAATTGAATTGAGGACTCATATGGATATTCATATTCATATGGGTACATGATATTCAACATGAAAGCCAAAGTTATATAATTGAAAAAAAGAAAACATCTTCAATAAATGGTGATGGTCTAACTGAATGCCAGCATGTAGAAGAATACAAATGGATTCATACTTCTTACACTATAGAAAACTCAAGTTCGAGTGGATCAAAGACTTCAACATAAATCCAGATACACTGAACCTGATAGAAGAGAAAGTGGGAAATAATTTTGAACACACTGGCACAGGAGACAACTTCTTGAACATAACACCAGTAGCCTAGGCAACTAAGACTGACAATTAATAAATAGGACCTCATGAAATTAAATAGTTTCTGTAAGGCAAAGGACACTGTCAATAGAATAAAAGTGCAGCCTGAAAAATGGAAAAAGATCTTCACTAACCCCACATCCAATAGAGGACTGATTTTCAAAATATATAAAGAATTAGAGAAACTAGATATCAACAAATGAAATAATCCAACTGAAAATGGTGCACAGATCTAAACAGAGAATTCTCAACAGAAAATCTAAACAGAAGAATCTCAAATTATTGAGAAACACTTGAGATATTCAACATCTTTAGCCATCTTGCGCATGTAGCTAAAAGATTTTCAATCATACCACAAGGACACTTACTAACTATGCTCATAACAGCTTATTTGCAATATCCAGAACCTGTAAAAAAAACACAGATGTCCTTCTACTGAGGAATGGATAAAGAAAATATGGTACAATTACACAATGGAGTATTACTCAGCTATCAAGAATAAGAGCACCAGGAAATTTGAAGACAGATGGAACTAGAAAAAAAATCCTGAGTAAGGTAACTCAGATGGAGAAAGATACACATGGTATGTACTCACTCATAAATGTATATTAGCTTTAAAATAAAAGATAACTGTGCTACAATCCACGAACAGAGAGGCTGTGTCTCTCTCTTTTTAAGGACATGAATCTTTCAACCTTGTGATATCATTTAATCTTAATGATTTCCTTATAAATTTTAAGAGAAAATGTAGACACTAGAGATTTCTGTTCAATGAATTTTGGAGATATAGACTTTCAGATCCTAAAGTTCAATAATATTTTAGTTTCAAGGTATGTAATACAGTCCATGTGTAGTAAAAAAGAAATCAGAAATATAAAAAAGTCCATTTTGAAGCCATTATTTATCCTTAAGTTATTTAAGAACATGGTGGCTTTGTTGATAAGGAACCAAATCTGTTTTCAAACACTGAACACAAGACAGCTTAGAAGTCAGAAGGCTTCATTACTGCAGGCCTAGCATGCTGCAAACGTTACTTGCATTTCCCTTACAACAATGAAGCCAGATATACTTATTTCTGAGTTAGTTCCAGCTATGAGTGGTGAGTAGTGGATCCTAGGTTTTGAGTCACTGGAATCATCCAGCAGACCACTGACCTCTGTGCAGTCCTTGTCTTCAATCCGTGAGTCCAGGCACCAAGATGAGTGTCCTTTCACAGCGCTGGTTTCGAGCCAGCAATGGAGAGATTATCTCCATCTCTCATCACAGTGCTGGGCTTTGGAAGAAGCATTGTCCTCATACACATTTATTTCCCTCTTACCTGAAACAAGAGCTGAAAAGGCAAGAATGTTATTCACAAGAACATGCCTTTGATAACTCATAAACACCTTTAGAAGAATGCCCACTGCCTTTATATTTGTAAAACAGGAAAAAAAATTGGAGTAAGAATGATGTAAACAAGAGACCACAGTGGTACCCTTGCTATTCATTCATTTTCTCATTTATATCTTCATTTACTGTGACTCTCAGCAATTAAGAAGATTTTCTATAGTACCCAATCAGCTGAGAATGGGAGGAAACTAAGAGTTATGCATATTTGATCTAGGCCTGATGACTCAGGACTCTAATTTCAGTTACTTGGGAGGTTGAAGCAGAAGGATCACAAGTCTTGGGTCTTCCTCAGAGGCAACATGAATTCATTAATTAACTTCTAAATGGAATAAATTAGAAAGACCTTTTCTCAAAATAAAATAAGGAAATAAATAGGGCTAGGAATATGGGTCACTGGTAGAGCACTCCCAACTGTATTTAAGTCCCTGAACTTAATCCTTAGCACCGCAGAAAAATATATCAATAGTTATAAATTACTTTCTTTTAACAATCAATGCTTTTTGTAATTTTCTAAGAAATAGAGATGAGTTGGGCATGGTAATGCACAGCTTTTATCTCACTATTAAGGAGGCATAGACAGGAGGATTCCTATGTGTCCAAGGTTAGCCTGGTTTACATAGTGAGTTCTGAGTTCTAGACAGGCCAAGGCTACATAGTGAAACTCTTTCTCAAAGAAGTGAGGAGAGAAAGAAAGGAAGGAAGGAAGGAAGGAAGGAAGGAAGGAAGGAAGGAAGGAAGGAAAGAAAGAAGAGAGGGAAATGATATTGGAATTTGAACAATGGACACTAAAACTCTAGCAAAAATGGCAAAACTCAGTATAAGTATAATCCAGTAGCACATTGAGAAGATTTGGTTGCAGGTTTGGAACACTAAACCCTAAAAATCTTGGCAGATTATGTGAGAGATTTAGACTATGGGAAGGACTGACCCAGTTGCAAACAGGAAGGTACACAATTTTGTATAGCTACATACATACAGGTTATAGCATCAATAGCCCTTAAAACTAATGCAATAAAAAGGGCCCCTACCTACGTTGGGAACACACCATTTACATGGACAGTATTTTAAAATCATAGGAAGATGTATCTCACTGGGGCAGGAAGCTCTAGCTCTCAGAACAGTGACTAGTTTCTAAGGAATAGTACTGAAAACACATTCTTAAATGTTCGGATGAGCTGTGGGGTGAAAAAGAACTGTCTCTGGTAGGGGTGGCTATTTCTGCTGCCTAGCCTACATCACAGCATGAAGTTTCACTTCCTTTATCTCCCTACCTCCAGAAAGACCTGAGCATAACAGAAGGAGGAGTTGTCTCCCAATTTTTACTATACATATTATACTTAGTTTTATGAAAACTTTTTGGTGGGAATATTTCATCTCAACCACACTCAGAGGATGGTATAGCCCTTTAAGGCATTACGCTTGAGCCCAGAGAAGCATTTGTTAGAGGAGATTTTTAATGGTTGTAATGAAAACACAATGGCTAGAATGTTTGTTGTAAGAGGTACAAGCTGTGTTCCCAGCACCTGAGAGGAACGCGGGCCCTTTTGTTCTCAATGCGCTAGTTTATGCCCAAGATAACCACATGAAAACTGTATTCATTTAACACACTGCCTGGCCATTAGTTCTAGCCTCTATTGGCTAATTCTCACATCTTATTTCACACCATTTTAATAGTCTGTAAGTCACCACAAGGTGGTGATCTTACCGGGAAGATTCAGCATGTCTGACCCTGGCGGCTTCATGGCGGGCTCTCTCCCTGACCCAGTCTTCTTCCCAGCATACTGTTCTCTTTTCCCCGCCTATCTAAGTCCTGCCCTATCAAAAGCCCAGGCAGCTTTCTTTATTAACCAATGAAAGTATCACAAAATACAGAAGAACCCTCCTACACCAAATGTGTACCTTGATGCAATATGGAAGGTATGGCAGAGGGAAAAAGTCAGAGACTGGACACATAACATTTGTAAAGACAAAGCAGCAGCCAAGCTATATACTAACACATCATTTTTTGGTTAACAAAAAATTATTTTATTTTAGCACTTCAGGGCACTGACTTTGTCTATAGTTACATAAGAGATTAAGGAGAAATAACCTCAAGAAAGATTCCATGAATTATAAATTCTTAAATGAAATGAAACAATTCAAGGGAGAGCAATGCTGACCCAGTCTAGAGGGTGACCAGATTAGAGCATGGGAACTGCACATGGTGGAATAGTAACACTGATGGCATGCTCAGTGTCCAGGAAAACTCTTACATATTAAAGAGCTACCGGAAAAATTAGGTGTTCACAGGAAAAGTTTAAGACAAATAAAACGAGGATGTTCAGAACTGAAGAAGGTAAATGACATAGCAGAACTGAAACATAATTTTGTTTCTGGTTCAGTCAATATGAGTAAAGTTCATGTTGAACATTGTTTTAGCTAAATACTCAATGAGAAAAAAGAAAAGGGCAATATGGACAAAAGTGTTATTATATACAATATTAAGATACTCACTTTATATCAATTAAATTTCAGTGTTTTTATTTGAGCAAAGAAAAATGCAACACACGCCACTTCACAGCTCACTACTATCAGTGCGAGCAGGGGTGTATGGCAGCTACATAGAGAAGTCATGGTTTGCATCAGTGTGTACAAGACAAGCATCTGCCTTATTTGCATTTATGTGTGATCTGAGACAAAAATGTCAGATATGTAAACACTCAGACAATTATTTGTCATTTGCTGTCTCATTTCATCGATTTTTTTATTTTATCAATATAGTTTTATTTTATTTATTTTTTCCATTCAAAAATTTCCTCTTC